>VZUI01005745.1:0-23062 GCA_013401135.1 Cettia cetti | reverse complement strand
GCCGCTCCTTCCCCTGCTGCTGCTGCTGCTGCTGCTCCGGCCGCCCGCCGCCGCGGCCCTGCGCCTGCTGCTGGACGCCGCGCCGCCCTTCACCTGCTCGCAGCCGGTAAGCAGCGCCGCGCCGGGCGGGGAGCCGGGCTGCGGGGCGGGGAGCGGGGAGCGGGGCCCGGCCGTGCCGCTGTCCCGGGGACGGCTCCCCTGGCCGGGGGTGGCTGCCGGGAAGCGCTGTCCCCGGCACCTCCGAGCGGCCGCGGCTGAGCCGTCCCGGAGGAGGATGTGAGTCTTTGCTAAGAGCTGACGTTGCCCAATGTCCGAAAAGTTTTAACCGGTTCCTTGCAGCTGAGGGTTGTTTAGGAGAGCGCGGGGGTTTAAACATTACTTGGACCTGAGGTTTTTTGAGCAGGTGGGTTTTGGTGGCCTTTTTTCCCTGCGAAAGCGGCCAGACAGGAGCTGCCGATGCAGTGTCTCTGTACAAAGTGCACCAAGAAACCCGGGCGAACTTGGAGTATCAACTCCCAGCTGGTCACTCTCTCCGGTGGTTTCTGAGGATCGTTTTGGATTTGCTTTGTCGGTCGCTTTTTTTGTTTTGTTTTGGGGTGTTTTTTTGTTACAGATTCAGGTGAGGAGTGTGTAGAAGGAGGAAGAGATCTGCTTTTGCTTTTAAATTCTGTTAACCATGGCAGCGAGGCAGGAAAATGGGCAGCTGTTGTCCAAGCTGGACGGGTTTATATGCCCTGATGCACTTTCAGCAGTCTGAAAAAGGCAGCTAGTCAGGTACAGCTATAGACAAATGTAAAACAAAATGTGTCCTTTGGGATGAAAGCTTCTATAATCTTTTCCTGTACACGTTTCCTATCTTTTGTCTAGTCTGACACTTCTCTTAGTGTTTGATGATTTCCTTACCCCTGTTTTACCAGACCTTTGCCTTCTCTCTTCTTTAAAGAGACCCCAAGAAAACAGACTAATTTTGCAATTTTTCTTTAGGCTGGACTTTGTAGAGTTACAAAATGTAAACTTTAGCAAAGGGAAAATTACAATATTGCTTAGGCATCTCATGTAACCATATCCCAAACCTTGTTAGTTGCAGAGATTGACAGTAATGTATTAAAGAGTCTCTGCAAGTCCTTGGGTGGTTGGGCTTTTTGTCTTGCTGTCTGTCCCTCTGTTTTTTTAGGAAATGTGACCACAATAACTGGGTGAGGCGTTCACCAGACATCACCAACTTTCTCAGAGGAGCTGTGTCGCCCCGGTGTTCTGCTGTGCACACAGAGCAGTAAATGTGCAGGGCTGCTACTTGGCCCTTTCCATCAAAAAGCCAAATTTCAAAGTACAGATAGACTTAAGAAAAAGGAGTCAAAAGGCTCCTTAAGCTCAGGAGCAGCCTCTTTAAGCAGTCGTGGAGCTGCCGACTCATGTAGGAAGAAGCCCCATCAGCTGAAGCTGTGACAGTTGAAAACAGTTCCCCCTTCCCTTTCTGTGGGTTGTGCTGTTTTCAGGGGATGATTCAGTACCCTTCCCAACGTGTGGCTGCGGTGTGGTTCAAAAGCAGAGCTGCAGGGTGGTGAGCCCCACTTCCTTTGTCTAACCCACCGTGCTCAGGCTGCTGTTCTGAGCTTTGGAGCAGGTCAGGCTGAGCCACGGCAGATTCCTCAGCAAAACCCTCGTGTGGCACAGGCTGCTGGGGAGGTGAGGTGGTGGAGGGAGAGTGTCAAATATGGTATCAATAGACACCCGAAAAGAAAACTAAATGCTTGTTAACAGCTCATCTTATTAAAATGCCAAAAAGAGCACTTAATGGACCTTATTCACCACCACTCCATCAAACTGTAGGGCTGAATAGCACAGCTGCAAACCCAGTTCTTATCAGTAACCATTGCTTGAATATGTCATCTGCAGGAATAAAACATCCCACGGCTTAAATACCCGCCTGTTTCTTCAGCATCAAGTGTTAAATCACTGTGTTCAGTTGTTGTGCTGTAGCTGTTTTGGGATGTGGCATGTCTGGGTGTCCTGGAGGAATGCAGTGTTTATAACCCTGCTGTCTTTGAGGGGCTGGGTAGCTGTACATAGTTTGGTCTCTGAAATTTGTCTTGCCAGCTTGTTTCAGTGGAAGTCTCTCGAGTGGAATTGGTGTAACATCTCTCATGCATGTGGGGATGACTTTTCCCTGGTCTCCTTTGCAAATGTGTTCCTTTTGCCTTTGCTGTTGACTGACTTCTGTCATTCCCCTCTGTGGCATCTTTCTGCTGTGTAGGATATTAACATAACCCATGAACACACTGAGTGCTGATAAAATATTTCTGGACTCCTTGGTGGGAAAAGGATCCATGATCAAAACTGTGGAACTTCAGCACAGAAAGGGCTACTGATCAAAATTATGAAAATATTATGAACACAGCATTAGAACTGATTGTTGTGAAGAAGATTTAACTTTAGAATTTGATTTTGCTGAGAATTGATATGAGGACAAGACAAAAAGTTAGAAACCATAGAGAAAAATGACTAAAAAAATTAAAACAATTTTGTAAAAGATGCTGGTTTCTTACAAGCCTTAAACACATCATCCTTCAGCATTTATTCCTATTGTGTGTTCATGTGTTGATCTCTGCTTCTTTTTACTAAGGAGTTGGGAAAGGGAAACTGCAGTAAACTTCAAATCAGAAGTTATAGAAGATAGAATGGTTCAGAGGTGAAAGGCAGATTTTGGAAAGCTGGAGCCCTTCCCATTCAGCAGCCACTCTTTAAAGGAAAACTGGATGCTTGCCTGGCTCACAGTGGTTTCTTCCTAGTTACCACAGCATCCTGCTGGGAAATCTTTGCCTCCCATTACTTTAATTGAATTGCTATGGGATGGTGCTGTTAATCAGTTTCCCAGGTTTATTTCATTCACTTTCATGGCATATGGTCTGTTCTTTTTTATAACAAAAGCAAAACAAAAAAACACTAAAAAAGAGCGAAAGAAACATTTGCTTTGCTTTTTGTGAAAATACAGTGAGTAAAGATGAAGAGTTGACCGTGCCTGTCCTGCTGAGAATAGTTTCAGCATCACCTCACAATCATCTGCTTCTCATATTTATGCCTCCCATGTCTGCAGCTTTATTTTTCAGCTGGTTCAAGCCCAGTTGGCAAGTGAGCCCCACACAGCCACTCACTGCCCCACCATTGGGATGGGGAGAGAATCAGAGAGGTGAAAGGGAGAAAAATTGTGGCTTGAGATAAAGACAGTTTAATAAGTAAAGCAAAAGCCATGCATACAAGCAAAGGAAAACACGGAGTTGTTTTTTAGCACTTCCCGTGGGCAGGCAGGCGTTCAGCTGCCTCCAGGACAGCAGGGACCCATCATGCTAACAATGACCTGTGAAGACAAACACCATCACTCTGAACGTGTCTTCCCCCAGCTTTATGTGCTGAGTTTGATGCCTTACAGTATCCCCACGGGGTCAGCAATCCCAGCTGTGGCCACTCCTGGTTCCTGCACCCCCAGCCTTCTGGCTGGCAGGCATGTTACAGAAGCAGAAATGGCCTCTGCAAGCCCTGCTCAGCAAGAACAAAAACATCTCTCTGTTAGCAGCACAGTTTCCAGCCCAAATCCAAAACACCACCCCATACCAGCTACTAGGAAGAAAATTAACTGTATTTCTGCCAAAACCAGCACACTCAAGGAAGGAAACTAGGTTAAATACTTCTGCTGTCCAGAGCTTTGTTAATGTACTCTGGATGAGCCAATGCTCCTCAAGTAAGGTTTTGTGTTGGTTGGACCTTTACAAGGGGAAACCAGCAATGTTCCCTTGGGTGCTGAGGAGGTAGCCAGTGCAAATCTGACAGTGGTTGACTTAATCTGCTGCAAACCCAGCTGATCTTTTGCTCTAATTGCTTCCTGGCTTTTGAATGTCATTGTCTGGAGTTACACTTTTTGGTATAAAAGCTGCTGCCCAGAGGTGTTCACCTGGGTACTCTACAAAAAGGAGATGGGGTTTCATGGCAAGTGCTTTCTAGGTCTTGCCTTTTATTGAGTTTCTTATCCCTATGGTTACTAGCCCGTTATTTTTGATTCCTCTTGAGGGTTAATCCCAGAGCAGCCACTCTTTGCCCTCAGTGGAAAGCACCAGAGCAGTTGCTGTGAAGAAAATTAACTCCATCTCAGATGAAACCACTGCACCTTTTTATATAAGCATCTTTTTCAGGCCCCATAATTTACCTTTAAAAGTCTGATTAAGGGTCTGAAGTGTTAGGGCTAATTTTTTTTTTCACAGCTTAATCCATTCTTCCATACTGGTATTCACAATTCCTATTTTTCTCTTTTTTGGTGATTGTAGTTAGCCAGTTTGGGTTTGGTTTCATCAGAATTTGCTTCTTTGCTTTTTATTTTCATTTTTTTTCAATATACCTCTATCTTGGGGGTTTTTTCAATATACCTCTATCTTGGGTGTGTTTGTGGTACAGTAATTGGAGTGTGGATGTGTTTCTTGTGAAGGGTACCTGAAAGCTGGATTTATACCTGTGTGTATTGTTGTGACTTGTGTAGCAAAAGCCTGGAAGAGATTTTCAGGTTTTATTTTTTATGTGAGCATGAGGAGCTTAATGCCAAATCTTGCTGCTTTCACTCCAGGTTTGCAGGAACACAGATACATGAGCTGAAATGTGAGCATTACTCTCTAAAGTATTTTTATTACCAGGTTTCATGCCCTGTGTCTGGTTTTTTGATTAATAGCTCAGTCCAGTGTTTCCATCATGGTTAATTCTTGCAATCTGTGCCCCACTGAGGGGCTTTCTCCTGCCCCTCTTCCAACACTGAGCAGTGCTGTCAATTTTTATTCTGAGAGTAATATTCTTGTTTCTTTTCCCCACAGGATTTAAACTGTCTCGTAAGAAATAGTAAGTAATTTTTTCTTCTTTGTTGCAGCTTTCTCATCAGATCTTGCTCTTTGGTTTTTTCTGGTTTTTTTCTTTTCTTTTTTTAACTGGGTTCATACAGCATGTTTTTCCTGCTAGAAACAGAGAATTGTGAAGGGAAACACTGCTATCATGCCTTGCTTTGGGAGTTTCCAGTTTGAGCCATTTTAAGCTCCAGCCAGAAGAGGAATGGAAACATGTCGTTTTTGGGAGTTTGGGGATAGGCAGTGGCATGAGTAGAACCCAACCCAACTTGTTTAGTTTCTGTTTAAAACTGGAATCATCATTTTTTTAAAGAAATGGGAACTGAAAGACAAGCTTGCCAGTAAATGTTCACTATAAGCCTTTATGATAGTACTTGATGAAAAATTAATGTATGAACTAGAATTTAAAAAGGGGCATAGAGGGGTGCAGTTGAGAGCAATTAATGTAAATTATTGGGTGTAAGAGGTGAAGTCTTAGCAATGGCATGCATCTGAAAGGCCTTAATCTGATTATGGGTAATGTTCTGAAAAATGTTCTTAAAAAAAAAAAGGAAAATGTACTGAAATTGTCCATTTGGTGCCTGGAGGCAACTGGGCAGCACTGCAGAGCTCCTTGGCTCTCCCTTGCAGTCCTTGTTCTGAGCAAGCTCCTTCCTGCCTCAGTGCCCAGCCCTGTGTCATACTGGCACTAGTGGTTTTGTAGCCAGTAGTACTTTTTTGCAGTATTTTTGTTTGACTTGCCAGGTCAGGGAGAGGGCTATGCTGAAAATAATCAGATTTTAAACTTCTTTGACAGGAGAGGGCTTGGGTGGGATCAGGTTGGATGATATTTCCCACTGGCACACAGCCACTGGAATACAGCTTGGCAACACAGCTAAGCCAAGATGCAGCACCACCATTAAAATGCTGCCTAAGTTAAATATTTGGTTTAAATTCTGCCTAATGGCTCTTGTTGTGTTTTTTCTGCTCTAGGGGAAATATTTATTTTTTTTTAGTGTTTCGTACACTCTTTGCTGAAAGGTAGTTTATTCTTGTCAGGCTTTTTATAGTTATTTTTTGTAAAATGAGCATTTGAGGATTAATTACTCCTAAGCCTGAAACCATACTGTTTGACTGAAGGGTTAGTGCCCACTTTCCACTGTTCCCATCACATATCCAGCAAACCAGACCCAAAATGTACTTTAGGGGGGCCCTGTCTGTGCTAGTTGTAACATGCTCTGAGAAGTCAGACATGTTACAAAAGCTTAAGTAGATCCTGTCTGTCTAATGCCTGTCATAGCTGATTTCACTTTCTGATAACTTTACAGGACCAGTTTTCCATGTGTTGACAAGCATAGTTTATTTTTCTGTCCAGGGAGCTCATTAATTTAGGCAAGGCATTAACAGGCAGTTGTTGGAAGCTGAATTTGGATATATAGATATCCAAAGTGGAGGAAAAGCAGTTTGTAGACTCAGTATAATTAACTATTGGAACTGTTTCCCTGGGTGTCTGACAGATTTCTTCTCATTGGAAGGCTGGAAATTAGCACTGACAGGGGTCTGTTTCAGCAGAAGGTCGAAGGAGATACTGAATAAACTCACTTGACCTGTTTAGCCCGACTACATCGATTGTGACAAGCAGTGACAGATCTTAAGGAAAAGAGGAAGTGGAAGTTACTAGAAGTTGTTCAGATTATTACAGGCAGTTTACAGAATAATTCCATACTGAAAGCTGCCTTTCTGAGCTGGAAGCAGTCTGACTCCCAGTTTTCCCCTGACCCAAAGAGCAGACCATAATTACAATTAAGCAGAGTTTCCTCAGCCCCAGTCTAAACGTGGGTTTCATTTGCTGGACAGGCACTTGCATGGAGTCAAGCTGGCTGAAGGTTCCTGCATGGACTCCTTCTGCTCCAAGCAGCCTCCACGTTTCCTCAGATGTTTTCCGTCAGGAGGATGGAAAACTCTTCCCTGTGCTTCAGATAGAGTGGAAAGTGGCCACGGATGGTAAGTGGTGATTGTTTAATTTGGGCATGGAGCAGAGGAAGTAGGTGTAATCTAGTAAGGAGAGTTATGACTTCAAGTCATGAAAGCAGCTCTTTGAAGTTTGAGAGGTTGGCTGCTTAATTTTGTTTGGTGGGTGTGATCTCGTCTTTGATAAAGCAATAATTCTCATTGCTGGAGCCTAAATGACCACAGTAAGTCACATTTTCTCACTCTCCAGATATCTCTGATTGTTTGTTTGTAAATGATGCTTCCCTTGCATACTCTTGTCCACAGTTTTGCACAGCTTTAAGACAGAATTAAACACATTCCTTTCTTCCTTCTGCAGGGGCTGTGTCTGAGGGTGTAGAGTTCTGATCTCTAGCTATGGTAGTGTAGGAGCAGGTGTGGCTCAGGTAACTCAGTCATTTCCCTCAGCTGAGCTTGTCAACTCTCCCACTGGCACCAAAATAAAGGCATGTTTGCTTTGGCACCCAAACTGCACCAGGCAGCTTTGAGAGGCAGAGCTAAACACCCTCCCAAGGCAGTGTGGAGGGTGCAGCCACTTCTCCTTTGCACAGCTGTAGCCGTGCCCTGCAGGACACCCCTTAGGCCGGGAGTGCTGTTAGCCAGCCCCGCGTGCTCGCTGTTCCACGGCCCCTTATCTTTATGTCGGGACCCTCAGCTCCTCCAAGGAGCCAGGCTGTGCCAGGCCAGGCCCAGTGTGCTCTCTGTGGGGCTGCAGCCTCTCCTGTGCAGAGGAGGGGACAGGTGACCACGTGCCTCTGTCCCTGCAGCCAGCATCCGCGCTCTGGAGGGGGCAGAGCTCGCCGTGATGCAGGTGAACAGCAATCAGCAGATCTGTGCCCAGTTTGACTTCCAGAACAATTTGCCTCTTCAGGTCCGTCCGGATGGAGGCCGGGTGAGTGCCAAGGGCTGCAAATTGCATTTTCTGCTCCGTGGAATTGTTTCTGCTCTCGCTGTTTTGTGGCGAGGTTATTGATTTAAAAGTACTGCTTAGAGTCTGTATTGGACTTGAGATCTGCTGTCGTTTCCCATTTCTTTTTTGCTCCTCCCATCCTTCAAGTTTTAAGAATTGCTGCTTTTAGTGCCTAGCATGTCATTATTCTTAACCTCCACTAAGGAGGTTGCTTAAAGCAAATAATTGTAGGGGTTCTTGCATTCTGCTCGAGAACATGACATTTTATAGCATTTTAACTCAACTCTTCCTATTGCTTCCACTTCTTTCTTGTACTCTCTTGATGTGGAGGAAAGCACCAACCTTGGGGCTGGTCCTTCAGCTTACACTCCTTCCAGGAAACTCATCAATTGCTGAGCATCCACAACAGTAAGGAATATAAACAATAAGGTGTTCATTCCTTAACCACACAGAATTTGGCCATAGTTACCACTTACCAAATACCACTGGCCTAGTCAGTGCCTCTCCCAGAATTTGCACAGCTCTGCTGATGCAGAAAGCAGTATAGATTTAAGAATATATGTATGGAATGGCCAGGTACAGAACTACACATGTATAAATGTGCAAAATTCATACGAGACTGAAATTTCCATCTTGAAACTGCATGCTTTATTCTAGTCTCCTTTCAGTTCAGAATGTAGTTTGGTGGAAATTCCACACAGTGGTTTTGCATAAAACTGTTGTATCAGCTCAAAGATCCCAAGAGAAAACTAATTCTAATCAGAAGAATTGAGACAGACAAAGAGACAAGTATATTTTATACATTTGAGTAAAAGGGTTATATGGGATGAGGGAACACAGTGGAGCAGGGCCAAGTCAGCTGTGAATTTCAGTGCCTTAAAGAACAACATTGTCCTTTAAAGTCCTTGTGGTTGTGTTTTGTTTCCAGTGGAATTTCACTTTTGACCGTTTTGAAGTAGAACCTGGCCAGACTTACCAAGTGACAGTGTACCACCTGCCCAAACTGGGTGTCAATGGAGACTACAATTGCAAGTCCACGTCTCTCACCATGCCTGGTAAGTGGGGATTTAGTTCACCTGGGCCTTGAGTTCAGCAGTGAGCTGCTTTGTGGACCTGACATCACTGCTGCTTTTACTTCATTGGAAATCTTCCAGAGTTGCCCCCTCTGCTTGTGACAGCTGAAAGAACAGGCCAGAATTTCCAAATCAGAAGTTTGGCTTCTAGTACTAAATCCTGGACATGTAAAGTTCAGCTTCAAAGGCACAGTTAGGCATAATTTACCATGAAACTTGGTAGTGCTGGGTGCCTGACCCTTTCTTGTACATGTGAAAATTTTCCCATTGCCAAAAGAATTTTTACTGTTTCCCCCAAGGTTCCTGAGCATCTGCATTGCCCTCTGGCTGCACTGACTACTTCATAAGTATTTGGTGCTTAATACAGATCTTGAAAACTTGTTCTTAACTTTTTTCTTAATTTGTTTATAGTTGTCAACCTGACTTTGTAGTTATAAAATGGCAGCATGTGGGTGTGTCAGTCAATGTGGGCTGGAAAAGGAGAGGGAGCACTTCATTTTCAGCCCTCTTACCCTTCCTTCTGCCTGTTCACACTAAGAACTTCCTGGCTTTTATCCTCCACTATACTTCAGAAACCTAATGCATGGTGTCAAGCTCAGCAGCTGAAGGGAGCTTTGCTGGTTAGAGCTTACATATGAATTACAGAGGCACTATAAATTCATACATTTTGTAAAGCTTAAAGTGGTGCATTTGAAAGTTGGAAATTTGAGATAAGCAATGTTTTATCTCAACTGTCTAAGCAGGGAATTGTTCCCTTTTCCTTTGTCCAAACCCCAGAGGAGAGGCATAATTTAAGGCTGAGAGTTGTAAATCCCACATTGCTAAATGTTGAATATGTAACTTCAGATTTAACTCTGAAGGAAGTCCCAAAGAGCAGGGCCAACCTGCTAAATAAAGGGAATTAGAAATGTGGAAGAATGTTTTAGGATTAAGAGAGATTCCAGCCTCCTGATTTTCCTGTGTCAGAATGCCTTTGGAGGAATCTATTGCTGCAGTGTGATTACAAGGAGTGGGGATGAATGTGAAGTTTTAATTCCACACTTGTGACCCTTTTTGCAGCAGTGTTCCATTATCACTGTACTATTAAGTGTGGTGTGTTTTTAGTCTCACTCATTTTCTCTGTTCTGAGAAGAAAAAGAACAACCAAACACACCATAACATCATGAAGGGACTGGTTTATACGCTATTCTTCTACAGAATTTTGCCACTGCTTTGGAACAAGGGTGTCTACTCACTTAGGAGAGCTTGGTTAGGTCTCTGGCCTCTGATAAAAAATGTGGTTTTTTCCTAAATGGAAGTACAATGTTCCTGACTAGCTACTGATGGTCTTTCTTGCAGACTGTGGGGATTCTCTGATGAAAAGAACCATCCCATGTATAAAGACAGGTAAAAATTTCTCAGTCATGTAGACATGGGTGCTCTGTTGGAATATTTGCCAGCTGAGAAACGTGAGAATATCTACCCTACTTGCAGGCAGCTTGTGGGAACCCAGGATCCAGGGGAAAGTTCTAGATGATACAACTGTGCTCGTGAGCTTCAACCCATGGATGGAGCCAGCCCGGTACCAAATCCACATCACCAGTTACCTGAATGAAAAGAGGTGTAAAATGATCACCCAGGATTTCAAGGAGGTAATTACCTTCCCAAGTCATCCCTTCCCTGGATATTTCAGCAAACATCTTAGATGCTTGCTAAACCAGGACATTTGAGCAACAGTTTTCAAGGAATTGGGGTTTTTTTATTGTCTTTGGAAAAAGGAGTTAGGTGGATAGAAGATCAAAAAAGAGATTTTATAATGCATGAAACAGCCTATAAACAACTGCAAAGTCCAATTTTATATTTGACTGTCTGGGCTTTTTTACCTTTTTCAAGCCAGTGCCTGGGAAGCTAAGACTGAGTAAATTTACCAGAATTGAGGTGCAAAGTTTCAATAAATCATTGAAGTACTTTATAAAATATGATCACAGGAAGGTGTTAATTAAATTTTTTATATAAAGAATGAGTGATTTAGTAACAGATGCTTCATTCAAGCTGAGGATCAGTTTCTGTGGGTCTTGCAGTCTGTGCTGCTGAGAAGCTCGAAGTGTCCAGACTGTGTTCCAATATAAAAAATGTTTCCCTTCAGGCATCTGAGGGAGGAGAAATACTGATTGTTTGGAACCACTCTGCACCCTTCCTTGGCTGAGGGCAGATATGTTGGCATTCATTTTGTTTAATCTTTCTGTTCCTTAACACTTAAAACCCTTGTTACTGCATGCACTGATGTGTTTAAGCTATTACTGACACAGATGGGACAGCTGTGTGAGTATTTCCCTGGTGGAGGGGAATGCACCTCGTTTTGGAGTTGGTAGCTGCTAATCACTGAGAAGAATTAGGTTATCATGATATTGATTGTGTACAGCAGGTAACAAGAGCAACTTACTTGCCAGTTCTAGTGTCAGAAGCAGTGTTGACAGTTGCTTTTAATTAAATAAGGAAGCTTGTTAATGTTCACACATCACAAAGCTGAAGACATCTACATTGTTAAGAAACTGTAAGTTTAACTCCTTTGAAGTTGTACAACGTACATCCCTAATTATTTCCTGTTACCTGTGCAATCTTATTGCCATGTCTGTCACACAGGACACCTGCAGAGATGGTGGCCAGATCCTTTGCCCATTTTGTTCTCTGTGGGCTTCTTGTTCAAAGGGAAAAAAAATAGCTTTTGCTTCTTTGGACCACTCCATGTTTTCATATCAGCTTTTTCTTTTTTCCTGCTTTCATTCAGTTTTCTTCCTTCCCTTATAACTTGCTTCTGGTTTCTGCAGGATGGACTACAACAGCAAGTGAATGTCACAATCAAAATAGAGAAGAACATAAAAGCTTGCTGCCGCTATGAAGTACAGGTGGGATCACACTGTTGTCCCTGTGTCCTCACAGTCAAGGCAGTGAGCACCTTAGGAATGTTGGGGGTTTTTTTCACAGTGTTTTATTCTGAGATTGGCTAACCTGTAATTACCTGCATCAGGGAAATATTATGGCTGAAAGAATTTTTATATAGGTATTCTCTGTAGTCAGTGGCTTTTCCTTAGTACAGGGCTGCCAGGTCAGGGGTTATGGAGTGAGAATGGCAAATGTGCAACCTCAGGAGCTCTCAGCCTTTGTCAGGTATGGTGTGAGAATGCTTGATTAAGCTTGTTTTCTGAAGGGAAATGGGAACTCTGTGTCTTTGCTAAAATACAAGGAACATTGAGGCGGGGAGAAAGTAAATCAGGGAACAAAATTTCTTTTAAGAATAACTTCTTTTTTCTGGATTCATTTCAACTGCAGATTCAGCCATTCTTTGCAAACTGTGGCACAGACTGTCTGAGGCACTCTGCTTCCATCCCGTGTAACCCAGTTCCAAGTGAGAACCACTTTTCTGTAAATTAGATTCCCATTGTTTTACAGCTGAGAACTGAATTTTTAACATAACTCTTGTCTTTTGCAGGTACAGAACCATCGGGTAAGAACTTCTTCCAATACCCTGAAACTTCTTTGGCTGCTCTTTTCCTGTTGTGTAGAACGAGAAATGATCCTTCCTGAGAATAACCCACTAGGCAGGAAATGTCCTTATTGAAAATTTTATATTATTTGAAAATAGTGACAGGGATAGCCCATAGGTGGTGGGGTATGAACTGTACCAACCATATTGGGAACCCACCAAAGCTCCCACTGAAACCTCAGAGGATGTGAAGATCAGCACGTGGCAACCACTTGGTAACAAAACACCAAACCAGCAAAGAGCAAGGGCAGCCCAGACCCTCATGATGCTCTTGGTGTGGACTGTCACGTGAGGGATGGGGAGTTTAGGTCATAAGGGTTTAATTGTCAGGGATTTCTTTCTTCAGGGTCCCTCTTTTGAGCCACCAAGCTCAAAATTATGATACCAGCCAGGTATCATAATCAAGATGTGCCAATAAATCTCTCTGATGGAGATGAGAGCCTGGTGTCTTAAAATTTCTTTAACAGTCCCCTTGTAACACTGAGTTCAGAATTAATTGTGCTAAAAATGACTTCACCATGATTTAATGAGGCAAGTATTTGTATGCAGTGTGAACCTTAAAGAGCAATTTTTTGAGAGACACTTCACTTGCATAGAATTCTTTGAGAAGCAGTTTTGACAAGAAGAGTCTTAATATAAAATACTTTCTGTCACTTTGCTCAGTGTTAAAAAATTTGCATAATATAAAGCAGCTTTTGGAGAGAATAGCTTGCATATATTCATTTTTTTGAATGTCAAGATAACTTGTGCATAATGATTTGACATCGGGTGGGGTTTTTTTGGCTGCAACACCTGTAAGGATCTTTTGCCCAAGATTATAAAAAAAAAGGAGAAACACCTGTAAACTGAAATGCATGACCCAAAATGGTGATATTTTAATTTTTTTTAAGCTAGATTACATGAACAGGCAGGACATGGGCGGCATGCCTGTCAAAGCTGGGTAAACATTGCTATTTAGGGGAAGGTTCTTGATCTGTGTTCTCAGTGTGCTGCACATATGGTTCTTTGTGTGGAGCAAGTTTATGGTGTGCAGCAGCAGCAAGAAAGCAGGAATTGGTGTGGAGAAGTGACTGTGGGTTGTAAAGGGGAGGTACTGATTTACCCAGCAAAGCCAGGGTCCTCCTCCCTTGCTGCTCAGGAACCTTCTGCTCTTTGGTGAAGCTCTGTGTAAGGAGTGTCTGAGGAGTGCTTTTGTTTTGCAGATGATATGATGATATGGCTCTACTGGTGCATCACTGGGATCTCTGTGTTACTGGTGGGCTCAGTCATAACAGCTGTGCTGTGTATGACTAAAAAACGAGCAGGTGAGACTCATACCACCAGCCAGGAAGAAAAAATCCAATGCTAAAGAATATCTCTGCACCTATTCCTCTTTTAGTTTTGTTCCTTGCTGTTCTGATGCCTTTCCACTGAGATAATGCCTATGAAAACATCTTCTGTTTTACATTATAGGACTTGCAATGTCCTTATACCATCCACTAGATAAGCAAAGCCTTCCACAGGTTATCCTGTCTGATACTCCATGCTCACAGCACTTCAGAGCTCATCAGGGGAAAAGGAATTTCGTAGTTCAGCCCTTTGTTTCCTGCAGATTGCTGCAGATGTCTTTGCTCTTATTTTTCCCCTGTGTTGCATAAGAGTGTTGCAAAACAGAAGCTTCCTGTTTGTCCACACTGTAGTCTTCCCCCTGTTCCCCAAAGTCTCTGCAAAATTAATTTTATCCTATTGTGATATTAGGTAAGGTTTTTCAATTAAAAAGAAAATACAGAACAGAGAGATTGACATCAAGCAAGTTGGGAAATTGGGTATTTGAGGGCTAACTCCTAGTTTTCTGTGCTGCAGCCATGAGGCAGTTATCTCAGGGAAGCTGTGTAACTCACTGCTTGTTTTATTTTCTTTTTACATGAGAGGAAGAATTGCTGATCTTTTGGAAAATTTCTTCACATCAAACTCGTCTATAAGATCTAGCTAGGGACATTTTAGTCACCTCTTCAGAGAAGCTGCTGAAGAAAACAACATATTTTAAAAAGCCCCCTCTCCTTAAAGAGAGGTCACAGAACAGTTGGGGGTTCTGTACTTGAGCCTGCCAGGATTTGGGGGAGATGGGGAAAGTTCATTTTGAGTGCATTCTGTCTCCTCTCAAAGGGAAAATACAACAAGAACTGGCTGTAGAAGAGTCTTTATTCATTCAGTAGGTTTTTTTATTAGGCTTCTCTCTCCTTATGGCTTTATCTCCCTACACAGTTTAAGATTTTCTTTTTATAACCTAATCTGTGGAAGGTGGTGTGATTTTAAGTATTAATCTTGTTTCAGAACTGACAGTGACTTTCTCTCTTCCAGGACACCGGCGAGGGAAATGCCACCACAACGATTTGCAAGCTGGTAAGATGCCACCTGTGTTTCATCAAGCACCTGCCTTGCAGGTCTCAGAAGGGGCTTTTGTAGGCCCTTAGCTACTTCATAGATGCTTTTTGAAACCAAAAGGTAGCCTTAAGATCTTCCTGTTTAGCTAAAAGAAGCTTTGTATGCGGAATTTGAAATGCTGGGTTTGTCAGATGGGAGGTAATTGCTTTGCAGTGTGGGGAGACTTTTGGCCCAGCTGAGGCTGTACTGGCAGAAGCAGCTTTGCTCATCATCTAGGCCATAGCAACAGGAGGTTGGTTCGGGGTGGGTGCACTCCACCAGAGAATACAGCAAGGTTTGCAAACCTCTTGAAGCTGCTGTTCTTGTGAGGTGAAAGTTGATGAGTCATCTGGGCGTTATTACAAATCACAGCCTCACTGTGTCTGCACTTCCATATTAAATTTACACAATGAGCTGTTGTCCACACATGCTGCCAAAACAGCATTACAGCTTGAAAGTTTTGTTAATAGCCTCCTGTGCTGATGAGTGCTGACTCACACCATTACAATTTGGGGAATGTGGCTGCAATTAATATTTTTCTGTCTTCCATCAGCGCCGTACACCGAGCTGTCCCTGCCGCCCCTGAGGCCGCGCAAGGTGTGGGTTGTGTACTCTGCTGATCACCTGCTCTACGTGGACGTGGTGCTGAAGTTTGCTGAGTTCCTGATGACAGTCTGTGGCACTGCTGTGGCCTTGGATCTGCTGGAAGACCACCACATCTCGGAGCTGGGGCCCTTGCCCTGGCTGACGCGGCAGAAGAAGGAGATGGAGGAGCTGTCTTCAAAGATCATCATCTTGTGCTCTCGGGGCACCCAGGCCAAGTGGCAGGCCATGCTGGGCAGTGAGCCTGTGTGTCTCAAGCAAGATCAGCAGAAGCCAGTGGGGGACCTCTTCACCCCAGCCTTGAATCTGATCCTGCCAGATTTCAAGAAGCCGGCCTGCTTTGGAATGTACATTGTCTGCTACTTCGAGGGAATAAGCAGTGAGAGGGATATACCTGATCTCTTCAATGTCACATCCAGGTACCAACTGATGGACAAGTTTGAGGATATTTATTTTCGGATTCAGGACCTGGAGAAGTTTGAACCTGGGCGGATCCATCGAATCCAGGAAATCACAGCTGAAAATTACATCGATACCCCCAGTGGGAGGAAGTTGAAAGAGGCCATAGAGAAGTTCAAGAACTGGCAGACCGAGCACCCAGACTGGTTTGAGAGTGAAACCATCTGCTTGGATAGTGATGAAGAGTTGCATTCCCTGAACAGAGAGAGCCAGGTGGATTCACTGCTGAGCGAGCCAGGTGGAATTGTGAAACACCAGCTGCACCTGCGTGAGCCTGACCCCGGCTGCTGTTACGTCATCAACCCCCACCTGCGTGAAGGGGAAAGTACAGGCTGCAAGCTGCAGCCTCAGCTTAATCCCTGTGGGGATCCAAATTCCCAGACTGTGGTCTTCCCTGTGGATGTTCCTCGAGTTCAGGTAGTGCAGCCAGTCTCTTCCATGGAGGACAGAAATATTCTCAGTCACCATGTGCTGAGCAATGAGGACTGCATGGAAGGAGTTCCTCTCCTGGACACAAGCTCTCCAATGAGGAATAACGTCATCCTGCACGATGGCTCTGGAGTTTCAGTAGCTGAGCAGAGGCCTGCAAACTTCTCAGCTGAGCTGAGTGAGCATCTGAATGGACTCATGCACCCTCTCTGTCAGCAGAGTGTCATTCCTTCAGAGCCCTGTCCCTGCCAGGGGGAGGCTGACGAGCAGCACCAGCTGGTCTTCGATGACCAATGCCAAGACCAAAGACAGTCAGTGCAGTCAGACCAGGGCTACATCTCCAGGTGCTCCCCTCTGCCTCCTGAGGACCTTCTAGAGGAGGAGGAGGAAGAGGAGGAGGAGCAGGAACAACAGGTGGGCTTCCACGAGCTCTCCCCAGAGGTGTTGAGCAGTCTAAAGAGCCTCCAGAAGCAGCTGTTTTTCCAGGACATTCAGAGGAGCTCCAGCTGGAGCTATCCAGCAGAGGTGATGGACACTGACCAATCTTTGGAGGAGTGTTAGGCTCTGCCTGGGACCTGCCCTGTTTGAAATGCAGGGATGGAAGGTGGTCCCATGCAGAGCAGTGCTGAGACTGCATTTCCAACCCCATCCTTGTCCTTGCATTGTGAATGGCTTCGTGCTGGGATCCTCCTGTGTGCTGCTGGCATGCAGCACTGCCCAGCAGACGTGGAATGTTGCTTCCAATCTCTGTGCAGAGAAGCCACAAATATTGGCCACCCCTGTGAAAGGACAGGCAGTGGTTCAGCTCCTTGGGGAAAGGCATTACAGTGAATTCTCACTGATGGATGGCAGGAAAATTACTGTGCCTCATCCACTCGTGCCTTCAAAATGCCCTCCAGCTGTGCTGACTCTGTTGCACTGGATACAAGTCACAGGCATGGTTTAGAAAATAGGCTTAGATAACATGGTAACGTTTGCATTGCCATTTTAATGCACAGTTTAAACATTTCCTTGTAAATGCTGTATTAAAGATGTGTGCCTTAAATTTCAGCTAGATTAGGGCTGTCTCTACCTGGTTAAATGTGCCTGGAGGTTAGTTTGGGGTTTTTTTCCCCACTCATCATTCATTTGCAGCTGCATTTCCATGGTCATTCGGAAATCAAGTGGAGTAGCTGAGAATAAGTGGGATAAATGTTTAAATTGAGAGTCTCCATAACTCTTCCTGCTTTTCTACTGGGAGGTATGTGCTTGAGAACCAGCAACAGCAGGGAGGGGGAAGAGGAGACCAAAAAATGAAATTTGAGGGGTTTTTTTACAGGTTTAAGAAATGTGGGGCTGAATACAGAATCAGAGGATCAGGGGAATCTGCTGTGTTCTGTGACACACTGCTGCAGTGCTGTTTGCTTTGGGGTATCTTAGCGCCAGAAAGATGTGAACTGAAGATATAGATAGTGACACACAAGGAAATGAAAGACTATTTTGGTGGAGAGAAAAGCCTAGCCTCAGCAGATGCTGTTTGAGAGTGGAAATTATATCTGAGTTAAGGGAGGCTGAGCAAAAGCGACTGTAAGATGGACTTGTGTGGGTTTAAGCTCTAGCACAGGTAGTTCAGGTTAACCACAGTGAAATACTGAGCAGGCTAAGAGATTCATCTTCCAGGAGCAGTGATGGTGAGGCTGGCATTTACCCTGTTCTGCAGCCCCACTGGATAACAACCTGTGAGATGCAAATACATCCAGGCCTTTCTCCTTTGTCATCTGTCCATCTATGTTTGCTTGTCAAAAAATCTTTTATCTCCTCTTTTTAAAAATCTAGTGTCTCAGAAAAGAATCTATTTCTTTTGACTTGCAATTTATTTTGTATTGTGTATATTTATAATTTTGAGTCTAACCTGTGGGGTTTATTCCTTAAATTAAAAAACCAAGAATACTTTTTAGATATACTTACTTAAACACTTCAGTGTCCTCGATTCTGCCTAACTCCTCATTTTAAGTTCTTAGTATTTGTTATAGAAATCTGGGGCAAAACTGAGCCAGAACTGAACTGGCTCACAAATGTCAAAATACTCCTGCAAAGCACAGTATGGAGATGAGCTGGACAGAGCTGAGGGCCTGCAGCCTTGGGAAGTGCACATCCCTTCAAAAGGGAAAGGATTCGTTTGTAATTTCCATGCTGGACCCTTAGGACAGCTCGATAACAAAGGGACAGTCCCTGCAGAGATCCAGAGTTAGGGCTGGGAGCCTTCCTGCTCCACCAGGAATCCAATCTAACCCAACAGGAGCTCAGCAAGAGGCAGCTGTGATCTCAGTGCTGCTCCAGTGAGAACCCATTTCCCACATTATGTCGGTAATTGCCATCTTGATGATCCCACTTCTAAAAGTTTCTTTTATCTTACAGCAATTAACATGTAAATCTGATTTTTTTTTTCCCCGGGAGTCTTTTTCAAGTGGTATAAATTCCTACAAATCACTTAAATAGGAAGCTCAGAAGTGTCATCTGAATTTCCTTGCCTTAGTCATTCCCTTCTCAAATAACTCCCTTGGTGTTACAGCTCTTAGAATTTGCTTTCACTTACAGAAACTTTGTTTGAGAGGAAAATCCAGACACTATTTTAGCAATCCAGTGTGAGGAAAACAAATAACTGTAACGCATCTGTTGGTCTCTATTCAGTACAAAATTGAGTAGCCCAGCAAGAATCAAAGGAGGGAAAAAAAAAAAAAAAAAAGAAGAGCAAAGTCAGTCACAAGTTTCTAATTTTATTTTAACAATCTTGCTTTTTAAAAAATACAAGTTCTGATTAATGCCAGGGGGATGCCAAGTGTCCATCAGCCACAGGCCTTATCTCTCACTTCCATTTCCCCTCCTGGGAGTAGCCATCTCTTTTGTCAGGATAGCAAACAAAGAGCAATAAAATGCTAAATGGCTGAGTTGTGTAACAGAATCCCAAGGGACCTGTGTCTTAGTATGGCACAAATTCGTTCAGCAAAGTGTTACTGACCTGGACCAGTAATTAAATGTTGGCACATTGTACAGGAGTTGTGCAAGGTGCATTGGCAGAGGTATTGCTTGCACTTTCATGGTACCACCATCTCTCTTCTGCAAACAGAAAGGTTTAAGTGGAAGCAAAAGCTCCATTACCAAAGAGGAGGGGATTCAAAAGGAGGAGCAGGTTTATAAACAAAACATTGAAGATCTTTAAATGTTTTTTTTCCTAGTAAATAATTGCAGGAGCAGCAGAGCTGCCCTTTTAGTTGCAAGGGGGCTTCTGTATAGGCAACTA
The DNA here is from genome assembly GCA_013401135.1 of Cettia cetti. Classification (NCBI taxonomy): domain Eukaryota; kingdom Metazoa; phylum Chordata; class Aves; order Passeriformes; family Sylviidae; genus Cettia; species Cettia cetti. The sequence continues at coordinate 3,516 of VZUI01005745.1, read as the reverse complement.
CAGGAGCTTTACACATTTCCTAACAAGCTAGAAACCATGGCACCACAAAGAACAACTTTTTCTACAAAGGAACTCTATGCAACACAAGTGTCATTTTGCAGGGTCGTCTGTCCCGGGCAACCTTTTCATCCATGCTAAAATCTGAACTGGGAGTTCACTGCCAATGGGTGAAATATGCCATGGCCAGATAAATTTCAAACATGCCATTTTTCTCAAGAACATCCTAACTGGAAAAAGGCACTCACTGTTGAAACAGCAACTTTGTTACGGGCTATGAAGGGGTACTGAAGTAAGAGTTGTTAATAATTGGGCTGTGATTCTTTTGATGTCTCAGCTATGCTCACGCTTCAGTGTATTAGGGATTAGCACTTTGGTGCTATTGGGAACTTGGCCATAGGAGCAGCCAAACACAGTTGGTGACTAAAAGCTTTTTTTTTTTTTTTTTTTTCCTTCAGCTTGTTTTTGGCAAAGTTAGTTGGTTGGGGATTTTTTTTTTTTTTTCAGCTGTTTGGCTGAATAGTGAAGTAGTCCTAGGTTCAGGTATTGTCTTATTCTCTCTTGAATAATTATTTCTGAGCTTCTACTAGGTATTTAATGCTGAAAAAGGGAGGTGCAAGGAAACAAATATCTGTACAAGCATAACATACTTGTAATTACACCTCCTTTGGCCAGGAACTTAGCATCCCCTCGACACATTTCACATCACATAGGAAAAGTTCACAGTACCAAGTTTTACAATCACAGTCACTCACAGCACCAAGATTGTCCAGACAAGAAGAAGTTACTGAAGAGAAAAGGCCACTGGCCAAAATTCACACAACTGCCCATGTAAGGGCTCAGGTTAAAAATAAAGCACTGGTGGGAAAGTTAAGCCTAGCTTTTGCCAGCTCTCCGTTTGGCGTGAGGAGAGCAGCGAGTCACCCATCCTAGCTGCACTTCTGAACAGAACAGCACTATCGCCCCATCTTTTCTAGGGGCTTTTCCAGCCCCTCAAAACCCATCAGCCACCAAGAGCTGGGGGAGAAGAGCCCCGTGGCAGCCCCACTTCTGCTTCTGGGAGCTGGAAGTTACCAGACTGTAAACATTTTGTTGTAGCAGTCCACCGGAGCAGGCAGTTGATCCCACTCTGTGAGAAGGAAGGTGGGGCAGAGGCTCTGAAGCCCAAGCCCTGAAGGAAAGAATGAATGAGTGTGTGGAAGAAGTCTGGGCTGCACCTGCAGTCCTGCTCTGGGTAGCAGTTGGTTGTGCTTTATTTCTCCTTCCCATCAGGACAGCTTGAGAAAAACAAAACAAAACAAAAAAAAACCCAAAAACCTGCGACAGGAAACTGTTGTTTTGCACAATTATTGCAGCCTTGCCCAGATAACAAAATATAAGCCTGGGAGGGGCACAGTCCTTCCCCTGAACGTGGCCTGTGTGCTCCTGCTTCCATGGGCTGGTTTCAGGAGCAGCAGCAGCCAGGCAGAGGGCTGGCCTTAACCCCACCCAACATTCATGGAGCTTCAAAACCAAAGAAAACCGTGTTCCTATGAGAGGTTACTAACAATTTTTCCCCACCTACCCTAAACCACATGCACACAGAGGACAGGATGCTGATCCATGGGCTTTCAGCAAAGCTGGAGAGCCCCTCTGCCTCGAGGGCTGCTGCAGCACTTTGCTTCCTGTGCTGGAAAGTGAGGTTCAGCGAGCTTGGAGCCCACCCCGAGCAGTGCCAGCGTCCTCTGCTCTTGGAGAGGGGGCACTTGGCAGGCTTAGCCCCACCTCTGCTCCCTCAAGCAGGCATGGGAGGGGCTGGAGGAAATTTCCCAGCCTTTCTGGCTGTGTGAAGGAAGACCCTACGCTCCGTGTAAAAGAAAACCAACGCTGATCCCGTAAACATGCATATTCACAGAGAAATGAGAGCCCCAGCAGCTGGGGATGCCAGCAGTAGGCTGCTGTAAACCCTGTTCTCACCAGAAAGAAACGTCTTGGTGGTTATGGAATGGGGCCTGAGCCCTGGTTTATGTCCATGCTGGATTGGTTTTGTTTTTTTAGCACGTGAAGTCAATGTAAGATGCAAAAGGTTGAAGCACAGAGGTAGACATTTTGGCTAGGAGAAGGTGGCTCATGGGCTTGAAGTGATGGAGTGGCCAGCGTGCTTCCAGAGGTTCCTTAGCTGGTGCACAAAGGCCTGGGAAACACGGGCAGCAGCTTTGCAAGACCCGGGGAAACCAAAGCCTGCTTCCCTCTGTCCTTCCCGTACCCGGAGGCAGCGTCTGCTGGCCAGGCCCCTCTTGCATCTCATTACGGCGGTCAGCAGCAGTTCTGAAAGGAGGGGACGAAACGCACCGGTCCCTGTTTAGACGAAGAGGAAAAACCGCAGCTGTGTGGTTACAGAGCGACACAATGTCCTGGGAGGGAGGGGGAGAGTGGGACCCTCCGGACAGCGGAGAGGCAGGAGCACCGGGAGAAGTCCCGTCGTGAAGGACAGGTGCGTTTTCGGGGGACAAGTGCCATCCGTAGGCTCCTGCAGGTAGTCGGGTTTGTGCGGAGCTTCCGCTGCTGGATTCGTCCGTGAGGAAGGGAGGAGGGGAGCGGGAGTCCGACAGGGAAGCCCAGCTCCCCTTCCCCTGCTCGGCCACGGCGGAGGGAACCTGAGCAGAACGCAGAGACAGAGACTCTGCCGGGAGCGGGCCCGGAGGGCGCCTCAGCCCTGGGCGGTGACCGCCAAGGCGTTCACGTACCCGTGGGGCCCCACGTCCACGTCGGAGAGCCCGTGGGCCAGCGGGGCGGCGGCGGGGGCGGCGGCGGCCGGGCCGTACTTGGCGGGCGGCGGGGCGGCGGCGGGGCGGAGGAGGCAGCAGGTCTCCAGCGCCTCCAGGCCGCGGCAGGTGAGGAAGAAGAGGTTCTTCAGCATGAAGAGGGAGAGCGGCTGCTGGTAGCGCAGGAGCAGCAGGCAGCGCAGCGCCAGCAGCGGCGCGTCCAGCAGCCCGGCGGGCAGCAGCAGGTGCAGGGCCAGGCGGGCGGCGCCGGGCGGGCGGGCGGCGCTCAGCTCGTACAGCCACAGCACGGGCGAGGCCAGGCAGAGGAAGTAGACGGCGATGAGCAGGTAGCGCAGGGGCGCGGGCAGCGGCGCCGGCCGCCCGGGCTGCAGCACCAGCTCCAGCAGGGAGAAGCTGTCGAGCAGGTCCAGGCAGGTGGCGAGGAAGGCGGCGGCGGCGCGGTGCTGCGGCGGCGGCTGCGGCGGCAGGAGCAGCTGCCCGGCGCCCTCGGTGCCGATGGCCCGCAGCAGGCAGTACAGCAGCGGCGCGGAGAGCGCCAGGGTGATGCGGAAGCCGGTGGTGCCCAGCGGCAGGCGCAGCTCGATCAGCTCCAGGATGGAGGTGCCCAGGATCAGCGCCGCCTTGGGCGTGAAGGCGATGGAGTAGATGAGCCAGGCGAGGTGCGCGTAGGCGAAGTCGCCGCCGCGGGGGGGGACCCCGGCCCCGCGGCCCCCGGCCCCGCGGCCGCCGGGGGGGCCGTGCAGCAGCAGCGGGT
>VZUI01005738.1:0-14701 GCA_013401135.1 Cettia cetti | reverse complement strand
CCCCCCCCCCCCCCCAATTAATAACTCAACAAGCTTTTAAGTATTCACTAGGAAAAAAGCAGCACAAAGTCAGTTCTGTGAGAATTAAGTATTACACAAACTTTGAGTCAAAGTACAGGACAGACAATACTAATGGTAATTTTCAGATGCAGTATATGTATTTGTCAAGTTTTAGACCCACATGAGTATCCACATGACTATGTCACCAAAGTCAGAAAAGAAGTTAAACAGAAATTAATTTCTACTGAGCAGTCACTGCAAACCTACCAGGGCATTATAGCAGATGTGGAGCTTACATCATTTACAGGTAAGTCCTGTAACAAACTTATGCCCCTTCAGCACACAAGTAATGTCTGTAGGGAAAAGATGGGCCACATGACTGTAAAACACAAGTACTGTAACATTTTTCAAAAGGACAATTGTCTTCAATGTAAGATTTATCCAGCAATTAGGTAGCTGAGCTGCAACAAAGTGAAAAAGCACAGCTGTTGCAGCAGGCTCAGTGCCTGGACAACAATTTGCACTACAAATAAACAGGAAACACAATTTACTTATCCTAAACATTTCGAGGACCACAATGTAAATTTCTTAGTAAGTAATCCTATTTGCAAACTCAGCGGCAAATCAAAATTCAACAGGAAAAAAAAATCCTCTCCCTCCCCATTATTTCACTTGATTTTTGTTTTACTAAAAAGTAGGTTACTCATAGCCAAAGGCACTCCTGAAGAAAGTTAATCAAAAAATCAAATCAGAGTATTACCAAAATGAAATTCTACAGAATGCAATTTATTCAGTGTTTTTATCTAAAACACAAATTATATTCTGTCTTGTTACCTGCATCCCCTTCCAGCTCCTTTCAACATGTTCTGTTTCATGTATAGTTATCTAATTTTAATGCTTAATTAAATATCTTAAATTATGATGAACCTCCTGCTGAGTAATAAATACCAACACTGCATGGATTCAAGAGGTTGCACTAAGTCCTGTTTCTGGTTTTCATAAACTTAACATAGCTGTCAAGCTCATTTCTTTCCTTCCTAGAAAACGTAAGCCTCTCAAACCCCTACAACCAAAGGACATATCCATTTAAATATTAGCAAATCCTCTTTATCAAAGGACAATGACATAATTAGGTTACAAGTTATCTTTTTTACATCTACATTTTAAAAGTCATAAAACACATCGTGACATAATACCAGACTCTTACCCAACTCATTTTTGATACCTTTGTTACTGGTTTTTTATAAATTTAGCTACCATGGCAAAACCCAGAAGGATGAGGTGAACTCTTTGGGAAGCTCATTAATAATGCTTCATAATAAAATTTTTGGAGTTTTTGGAGGGAGGAGGAGTTGCTTTGGCCGGGTAGGGTTGGGGGCTCAGAGTGTTTGGGTTGCAGCAGTTTTTAAGTTTTGCCTTACAAGGCAGGTGAAGCCAACCATGTCACAAAACAGCTTCCTCTCTCAAGCAGCTTCCATACAGAGTGATTAAACAGAGAGGAAAGAGCTTTCAGTGTTACAAACTTTGCAAAGAAGGCAAGTTATCCAAGACTTGGAACCTTTTCCATCCTAAATTTTTCCTACTGAGATTAACTTTTGATCAAGTTTGGTGCAAATATCTAGAATACACCAGTTTTAGTGCACCATAGTTTTTTTCTTGAAGTTTTACTTACTATTTTTTTCTTTTGGGATTTTAAATCTTCCAGCGCATCATCTAAAAGAAGGACATTACACATTAGTTTTCAAATATAAAGATAATTTCAGCACATTCTAAATATTGACTTTGCCTTGTAAAATCAGGAAAAAATATGCACTGACAACTACCAACTCTAAACATCAGTAAACTTTGTATAAAATAACTAGAGTTTTTATGTGAAAATAAATCACTTAAAATGCTGAAAGTGCTTATAAATTATAGCCCACTGTTATCACTTTACAGTTATAACTATTAAAAAATTTTATGTACCATTTCCTCATTAAGCAAACCAATTCTAGCCAGTGCCCTACTTTGACCTACATTAAAACTGGCACAACAATGACCAAATACATTTAATCTCATGAGTCAAAATACAGAAAAAAGCTTGAGGTCTAAGCATTAATATATCTGAGTACCAGATTTACTGGCTTCAGTTTTTCACATAAACCTCTTAAAATATACTAGTTTCAAATGCCAGGTCAATTCCAAGTTCAAAGCTCAATCTATTTCCCCCTTTCTATACTCTCAGACTACAGGAAAGCCCCCAGTTTTGTAAGAACACCTACCAGAAGGTCATTTTACCACTACCTGTTAAGAGACTGTTACAACAGGTAGGCACAACAGCTAACCTCTCTAGGAGGAAGAGAAAGAAGAAAGGCCAAATGCATGTGGGATTTTCCTCAAAGTCAAGGTTTGGAGCTTGACACTCATGGAAAACTCACTGTAATAAACCATCACCTAATGCATAAGATACTCTCTCAACAAATTAGCTTTCTACAACCTCTTTTCACAGCAAGATTTTAACAATGAACTATATAACTTTTTACCCTTTCTCAGCTCTACTGAACACTAGCAGCTTACTCCCTGCAAAAATATACCTATTCTTACCCATTTTTTTCAGATTTTAAGGACAGAAAAAGCTTCATAGAACTACAAGACACAAAACCAAAACCAATCAAGACACACACTTTTTTTTTTGTATTTTTATTTATAAATAAGCATTCAAAGTTACTTCAAGAAAACTGTTACTTAAAATTAAGGGAACAAATAATTACTTAACTTTTTCAGAATGCAGAAATCCATTTTTATCAAATAAACCTCATTATTAAATGTGCAAAATACTAAAACTGGCATGCACATACCTGACAGGTTATTATTAATGCAATAAAAGGGTAACTATAACACCCATATTTGTTAATAGGACATGGCAAAAGACAATATTTAATCCTGGGATGGACCACAGAAGATGAACAATTCCAGAAAGTAGGCATCTTCAAAATTAGTAAGGTACCTCCTTTCACCAAATTTTACATTTATATTAGAACACAGTCTCACACGTTGCCCCACACAGATTGACATCTTAAAAGGCACTGCAATGCAGTGTGGCATCATGAAACCAAATAAACAGTAGAGTACAGCCAGTTATTAATGGTTACTCAAGAAACCAAAAGCAAGTGTTAGAAATGCACAGAACAACCTTCAAACACAGCCTTCCACAAAGCAATGCAATCAGTTTAAGGTGTGGGTGTTTCTTTCTGATCCCTTTACCTCCTGTACTCAACAAGAACCTCATGAAACACCTGCCCCTTCAAACGTGGCCAAATAGCAATTACTGCAAAGCACTCTCAAGAAACCAACATATCTCATCTCAATTAAACCTACAGAAAAAAAGAGAATTCATAGTAGAGAAGTCAATACCTGCAATAATACCTCATTTATTTTCTTCATGCTTTGGGACAGATCAGCCTAAATCTTTAACAGTTATTTGCATGACCAGTCCTAAAAACTGAAATTCCATAATCTCTCTGCATCACCTTCACTGGAGTCCAGCTACAAATTTTCTGCATTCACAGTTTCATTCCCAAATCTGGTGTATACCAGTTATCCAGCACAGAGCTTTATTGTATTAAGTAACCACCTCCAGTGTCTCAGTATGTTATACTAACTTATCCCAGAATAAAAACTTAGCTTTGAGCAACTTAGTTGACAGTTTGCATTCTCAGCTACACTTTCTCCTGCTTTACTACTTCAACTCTACATTCAATTTTTCTTCTTCAAATATTGGGCTTTTATCTCTTAGGTAAAACACTTCATTTTTATCCAGTCTCTAGAACCACACAGAAATAATCCCTTTTGGCATGTTCTATCATCTACTAAACCCTTTAAACACAGGTTCAACAAAAGCATTAGACCTGCCTGTATGCTCAAAACAGCAATAAAGACATTTAAGCAAACTAGAAAAACAAACTTTTTTTCTTATTCAGCCATGAAATGCAAATCACTCATTTCACCTTAGAAATGAATCACACAGCACCACAGAATATATGGACAATTTTATTTCTACATAAAAATGTATGTTCTGCCCCTGCATATCAAATGCAAACATTAAGTTTAAGAAAAATTCTAAAAGTGATGTTTAACTTGTAAGCTGTCACAAATTAAATACATCATGCTGTTCTGCAAGTCATAAAACACAGTGCAACACTGAGGTTTTCCTGTATTATTGCTCACATCACCATGAGATATTGTTACAGGCTGGACTGCTTTCAAGGAAAGTCTCAAATGAATTCTAACTACTGCAGACAAGTGCCACAGATGCTGTTTTTAAATAGCATGCAGATTCATTCTAATGCAAAATTTAACAACTTTTTACATATATCTGAACACCTCCATTACTTTTCAGTTTTGTTACATGACTTTCAATTTTCCTTAGCTCTCAAAAAAAGCAGAAAAACACCTGCTTATACCTTTCCCTCTCAGGAAAACATAAGTATGCCTTGGAGAACTTGGGAGAGAAAAGATATCTTGACAAAGAAGTTAGACACATCTGCTATAAATCTCTTCCCTTTTGCATAAGGATAACAGATTAAGACTGCTGGAATACTTGTGAGATGCATGTATCAAGGGAACTACTACTGTTTATATTTCCTTTCCCCTTGCTCCTACTTCTAACACATATTTTATTCCATTACACTTCTGATACATGCAAAGACAGGAGAAAGTTAGCACTATTTTTTAAGTGAAGTGAAAGATTAAGCAGTTTCCTTTCTGCTCCTTCATGAACTACATGGTAGAAAAAAGTTTAGCTAATACTACCCATTTCAGTATCAACTAAAAGCCTACTCTTGTCTTCCTGGAAGCCAAACAATCAAAAGCATTTACATTATCATAGCAAGCATCATTCTCAACTAGTTACATATTCTTAAAAAAAAAACACAAGGAAAAAGTACTTACTATTCCTTTCTGTCCGTTTGGAAAAGAAAAAAATGAGCAGTGTTCTTATACACCAAATTCTTTAGAAGAAAAAGAAGAATTATATTAATTAAAAAGTAGTACAGTAACCATTCTAAAGTCATTTAGCAAACAGAACACTTACCATATGAGATTTTATTTCACAAAGGACAGAAACCTTCATACAGTATTTATATAAAAAACTAAAAATTAAATTAGCATCTTGTCAACAAGACATCAATATTGCTCTAAATAAAATCATCTTTTCTATTAAAATTAACTGTTACTTAAAGCAGAAATATTAAGGCAACAGCAGCAATATCATCACTTGCTAAAAAATGTTCAGCTGAAAATTACTTAGTCATCACTTCTTATTTGACAGATTTATAATGCATTTTACCCAAAAAAGAAACTTACCAGTTAAGGCCCAAAATTAAGACCCAAGAGATTTGCAGGAAGAATTCTAATACCAATGAAAGCCATGAGATAGAGCTATTGTACAAATGCTCTCCCAAGCAGAATTAACTGACCTGAGTCCCAGTGATTTTAGAGAGCTCTGAGTCTACTCAGTTTCTGTAGGGTTTCAGCTGACTTAGCTGGAGCAGTTTATGTCAAGATGAAGTTAAACTGATCTATGACCATTTTACATTCGAAAGGTCTCTCTGCAATCATCAGGACTTCATTTGTTTTAAAGCATGAAATTGCCTCTAAATATTAAGCTGATACTTTTCCTGGTAAGTTATTCAGTCTAAGCCAAGTGGCAAACCTCATACACCAAGCCATTCCAAGCATCCAAAACCCTCCTAATGTTAATTAAATAATAGAGCCTAAATTAGCAATGTTTCACTTAAGAAAAAAAAAACAAACTTAAAGGCTAGAAAGGTTATCTGACTAAAAGCATGAATAAGAAAGCAGGGAAAAGGCTCTAAGAGTTTTGACTTTAAATTCATAAGAACATCTTCTGTATTTATATAATGGCTGCTGAGTTAAAAATGTCTTTAAGTATTAACAACACAACCCAAGTTAGGTAAGTTGGATGAGGCAATTGGAAGCTGAGAGCAGCCTATCCAAGGGAAGAGAAACAAAGTTTAACTATTCCACGTTCAAACATCTGCTGTAATAACTGATCAAACAATACAGGTGGATTTATCTGCTTACACAACACAAAGTGTCCTCATAAAGTACCAGAAGAAATAAATGTTTACAGGATTTAACTTGCCTTAGACACCCTGTTACACAGGCAAAAGCATTATTTCTTTTTTAATGTACGCTTAAAAGTCTTCTCTGTAAAGCGGTATTCTAAATATGAAATAAGTCAGACTTCATGAAATAAAAAAGCATTTCCTCTTTAAGAAATCCAAAACGGAGGTTTAATAGCTGACCATTTCCACCAATTAAAAAAAAATCCCAAGTATTTCTGTGAAAATCAGAACATGCAAATTAAAACCAATTCAAATAAGGATCAGTTCAAGAAGAGCACCCTTCTTAATGCTAATGTATATCTTCAACTTTTTGGGTATTTCAGTATACATTTAAAATTAATGAGGTTATATTCCCAAAACTTAACTTGCTCTACCAACATCAGTAACTTGCTGAGACCCTGAAGGACTGACCTAAGGCAGAAATGAGTTGGTGACTGACTGCAAGCTGGAAAAGGCAGACACACTCCCCTTTGATTAGGTCTGAAAAATCTCTAGAGCTATTACTGGGTGGCACCAGGCATTCAGCATGGAGTCACCTCTTGACCGAGAACAAAGACAAGCTGGCAGCTGCTTGCCATTCATATCTGCCAAAAAAAGCTGAAGGGGAATAGCTTAAGGAAAAAAAAATCTGATAAACAGTTGCAAGTCATAAGAGAACAACAGTCTGATTCTAAGTGCTAGTAAGCTGATATCTAAATCAGAATTTTAGAGTGAGCCATCTTGAGAAAAATAAGCAGAGCTGGAACACAAATAGAGAATAAAAGTCCAACATGTAAATTCAAACCACAGCACTAGAAGCCATCACCTTCAATAATAAAAGCTTTCATTTCCACACTAATTCTAACACACCTGTGTGAAAGGAGGCTGGCAATACTTCCTCTTTTACAAGCCTTTCCTATCAGCATGAACAAGCTTTACACACTAACAAAGACTTTGAAACACTCGTCCTTAAGAACAAAATTAAATCATATTGCTGCCAAAAATTAATTTGAGCTCTAATTTCTATATTAATCCTTTCCAGTCAAGATACAGCTGCCCATGAATCCTCTCCAGAGGAGTCCACAACAGCAGCCTATCAGTATATTACAGATAACACAGGATCTTCAACTTGGGGCTTTTCCACATGCTACGTTATGCTGACCCATGCACATCAAACTTGAAAATACTCAAATATTTACTTCTGATTTTGCCTTTCAAATCTAAAGCTAGGGCAGCTACAAACCATGCTTTTGTACAAAGGTGCTGTGCAAATATGAAAGTACTTATGATCATTTTAGCAAATTAGTAAATGCACTGTGCTCCCCATCAGTAGCAAAGATGCTCAGCAGGCTGCTCTCACCTCCATGATGGTCTGGAGGAAGGGGAGGCAGCAAAGCAGCTGTTCAGTGAGGTGGGAGCCCATTTTGTTACTTTTAGGAAAGCAGATTTCTTAGACAACAAAAGCCACTCATCAGGATAAGCAGCCAATCAGCTTGGTGGAAAAAATATGTAGGCAATACTTTCTCCAGTTCACATACAATGAAGGCTGCATATTTTCTTGTTGAAGAAAACAGTCAATGATTTTCCAGGCAAGGAGCAAATGATGTAAAACTTGTCTTCAACACACTCAGGGTGATGACCTTTCAAGTCAATTCTGTGTTAAGTCACCTAACACATGAAAGTAAGCCTCTCCATTCATTCCTGTATTTTTCCCAGGTTTATACACTATATTTTACATGTAGGTGACACACCTTTGGTTACTTCCATATAGTAATGTTACTTCTCAAATTGCAGCAAAAATAAAACCCAAGATAACACTCTTGTGCTTATATTACATTACCCTACAGCTGTTCAGACACAGCTCTCTATACCCAGCATAATTTTGATAAGCCAAGTAACTTTAGATGCTATTATCTTTTGATGATAAGACTTAGCTCTACACTAAACCCAGACCCAAGAGAGCCATTGCCCACAAAGAAAGCGTCTGCCTAAGTACTTGAATTTATTTTAGAAGAAAAATTCAGCAAGTTATGACATCTCAAGGATTGTCAAAGCAAACCCAAACCCCTGCTGAGATCTATTTTCCATCTCCTTTTATCAAAGGGACAGCAGTTAGAAAGTAAAAAAAGGCATATTTACTTACATCAATGGAAATGCAAAAAATGGAAGTGTCATTGTCAGCCTTGCTGTCCATTCATCAGGAAGACACCACAAATACACAATTAAGCAAGTAATAAGGTAAAGAACTGAGGAGTAGAGAAGAAGCCTTCCAACCCATAGTTTCTGTAGCCTCTGATTTTTTTCTCTAAATTCTTCTAATCTCTTTATATCCTGCAAATAAACAGGGTTCAGCCTTATTAGTGCAATTAGAAAGTGGTTTCACTAAGCTGCCTTCAAATATTTGCAAAAATCAGCCCTATTAGTTTGATACTTGATTAGAAAAGTCAAGCAGCTTTTTCATAAATGACAATATTTGCTCAAAGATAACTTTCATAGCATAAATACTCTACACTAATAAAGCTGTGCTGTGGGCCACTTGCATCTTATTAGCAATTGGTATGAAAAGTTAAAAATCAGTATTTTACATATTTGTAATGCATAATATTTGGGACAAGTGAAAAATACCAGTATCTTACGAATGGCAATCTTTACTATCACGTAAGTCACTACTAACCATACTCAGCATTCTAAAGCTTTCATCAGGTACCTGTGGAATTTTAAATGCCTCTAAGACTTTTCTACTAACATGGCAAATTGCTGGAACCTGTCCATCACTTTGCTTTCCTTTTCTCACATTAAGAGTGAAATCCTGAACATCTGTATGATGCTTCTGGTATATTAATAAGTGATCGAGCAATGCTTTGCTATGTTGAACATTTTGACTGTATTTCAAGTGACAACAGAAGTACTCACACTTTCATTAAAAGGAAAACAAAAATATCAACAGCATATTTCAAAACAGTTAATTTCCCCACAGAGTACAGACATCTGTCACAAATGCTGGTGAAAAATCACAATTGATTATTGAACAATCTATCCAGTTAGTCTGTCCCTGACCTTACTTACTTCCACTAACTAGACTTACAACTTCTACACATAAAACCATACATTGGAGCTTTTCTAATCAACTTGATGAATGGAACTCTGCACTAGTGACATTTTCCATTACATGGGACTTTAACCATTAGTTATAACTGCATTGTGTAATCAAGGCAGCTTCATATTCATTCCCATTTCAGGATCTCTAAATAAATATTTGCCCTGTAGTTTCTCACTATCTATTACACAGTGTAGGTATTTTCAAATGGCTAAACAGTAGGGGGGAAAAAGATAACAAGTCTTCTGATATGCAGAATCTCTACTACTAGAACAATTACCAAAATAATTTAAAATTTCACAAGAATATTTTACCTAATGTGAGAGAAATACATATCCAGAAAAAAGGAAGCATATTTCTAAAAACAAAAAAAAATCAAACAAAACACCAAAAAGTAAACACATACCTTATCTATTTTTTCTAATACTTCTACAGTGGAAGGTTTTGCCTGCTTATAAGGGAAAGAACAAAGATATTAATCTCATTTTTAAAAGCTCAGTATTTTGAAGACTACTGTACATTAACAGTTTCCTAACAAAAAGACATTCGTAACAAATTAATAAATTATCTATTTTACATAAAGGTAAGACGTTTTCCTTTGTGACAAATAGAAGGGACCGTAGTGGATCACTGTTTTACAGCTGGCATTACTCTTAACTGAAGGCTCCTCTCCTACAGCACAAAAAATGAAAACCTCTAATGCACCTACAGCGATAACGAATGTGTGGGTGGAAAGTAAAACAAGAACAGAATTGATGAGTGGAGGAAATAGGCAAAACACAGAGAACAGAGGAACCCTAACCTGAGTGCTCCAGCTTTTTACTACCATTCATTCCATATAAGGACAAATGGTGTAAATAAATCCTAAGCAACTGCAAGTAAGGACTGTCATCACCAGTAAAACTCCCCAGAGGAGAAACTGGAAACCCACCTTCTAGGAATCTTTCCTAATTTCTGAGAATTATCAAGCCACAATCTTTCCCTATCCTTCACATAACAAAATCAAAAACCATAGCTCACACTGCATCACCCTGAAAGTGAGTTTCTATTATATAAAAAACTGACATTCCACCTGAAATTTCACCTTTAATGGAGTTTTGTACAGAAGGCTCTGAAGTCAATTGCTAATAAGCAAAGGCAAACCTAGACTCAACTCACACTTGCCAGGATAGTAGTCAGAAATCTCATGCCTGTTCTTCCTCATAAACTCAGTTCACCACTCAACAACCAGATATGTTGACAGATTTGTACAGGAGTAAGTAGCTACCAAATTATTTCTTAAAACAGCCAGAAATGTATTGTGCACATATCCATTTTTACCTAGCTCACCAACCTTTCAAGTCACAGATGCTGCAGTTTCTAATCCAATGATACACCACAAAAGTATTAGATTTAGAGAGTTAAAACTGTATTTTCTCAAGTTAACCAAGCCAGTGCCAGACTGGTACTGCAAAGGAAATGGAAGACCAACAGCAGTTTCACAGCTTAGCAATTTAGCAAAGAATACTTTTGGTCATATCTCACTACTGGAGCTTTTAGTGACATACTCACAGAAGCCTAGCACCATCATTCAGCCAGCATTAATAGTCAGGGTGTACTAGGTACTCCCAATCTTCCAGGCTAAAGGTTATTACATTGTTACACAACGTTACTTACCCTCCATCTTGAAATTAATCCACCCATCTTCTATTGTGGACAAATGTTGGCTGAGCTATCAATCTTCTATAAGAATTCACAGCTAGAAATAAAGCATTAAGCACTTAGGAGCAATCTAACAACATAATCAACAACTCTCAGATTCATACCAACATCTTAAGAAATTAAAATACTATCTAGCTATCTACCTATGTATTATTTTTAAATTGAGTTTTCTGATTAATAGGCTATCCTGTAAGTCAGTTGATCAGCTCAAATGTGGCCAAAGTTATTTTTATTTTGGAAGTACTTAACCAGAGGGTTAAAACACAGGTGCAAATGAACTGCAAAAAGAGCCATCAAAATACTCCAGAAGAAAAAAAAAATTAAAAACTTAGCATTGAGCAGGATACTGATTCCCAGTTATTTCCTCTGTTGCCCCTAAGCATAACTCAGTATTCCTTTTCAGCTAGGAATTCAGCATTAACATCCTTCAGTTCATGAGAAAATTTCTCAAATAAATCTATTTCCTTTTAATGCTCTCATCAACAAGAATATGCTGGCTAGCACTATTGTTCTTTTGTGTGCTCAATTTTAAGTAAAAAGAACCAGTTTCAAGGATTTCATTTCATTCTAGAAAAGCACTACATCGGCAGATCTTCCCTGCACAACCCACAATGCACAACCCAGTCAGCAGCACATCAAATGACTCTGAAACAATTCCCAAGGGGCAAGAGCAGCTCACCTCACCCTACACTAACCTGGAACCCATGAACAACATTAATTTGATGATCTGAGTCTAAGCTCCTGAACCAAAATTGTAGCAACTTTCCATTAGAAGACAGTTGAATCAATTGAACCTTAGGATGGCAGACTTTCCCTCCAGTCATTTAATATACAAGTTTTTTACCTATTGAACAAAAAATTAATCAGTTCAAAACAACCCTGACACTAAACTAATGCTCAATCCCAACCAGGGCTCAAACCTTTTTCATTCTGGAATGAAACACTAACACTTTATTAAAACAAAGCACTGATCTAGCTAGACAGAAATGTAAGTGATCATTACCTTGTTCATTAAGTTTCCTTTGGCCAAAAATGGAATGATATATTTCAATCCAAATTTCTTTTCAAATTGTCTGAGGCCGTTAGAACAATTTAATACGTATAGGATAAGCACTGCTCACTAGCACAAACACTACTGTAGTCTGGTAATCTCTTCACCTTTTAAGAAAACCAAGGATTTCAGAAATATAGGCCCTACTGGTTTCAGAAACCAATCCTTAAAGATAGGAAATCCATATGGGAAATGCCACGAAAATGAAGCTAGAACAGATGGGCAAATTAGCTCTGCTGCTGCCAAATTAGTAGCACAAAGGGGTGAGATGTAGAAAAGCAATTACCCCTTGGACTCGAACAAATTCTCAAAATAAACACTACTGCAGCAGCTCATCTCAGTAAAACAGCAGTCTTTTTTTTTTTTTTTAAACACAGTCTGACACCAAGAATTTTACACAACTGTGACCCTGCAGATACAGGCGAGTTTCTGCACCACGGGTACTGCAGTAGATCTGAGCCATAGATAGCTTTCATATTGTTTTGCAATAAAGATCCTGTGTCAAACAGCCAATTGAGAAGTCTGTAAAGCCAGCACAAGGCTCCCAAATCTAGCTTGTTTCCCTAGCACTGCCACTGCCATTGGGAGCAATGGTAGATCTCAGTTGTGGACAGATGCTCATGTGGCCTTTGTGTGTGCCATTTTCCTTCAAACCATAGGTTGAGAACATCTCCACTAGAAGTGTTAGAGGATCTTTTGGGAACAAATTATCCATTAGCTACTGGTGACTCTGACTTGCATCAATAACCCATTCACAGTGCTATTGCTACATAAGTTTTTTTAACATATCTGGCAAATGCTTGGAAAATAAACAGGTTTGACAAGTGTCACTATGCATGTGATTTTACAGGAGCTATGATGATGACAGGCTTTACAGATGCTGCTTTGCAAGTCTGTAATACTACCAAAACCCTTCCCCAAAGAGGTATTAAGGGATTAGGGCCACTAGATTGACATTTGCAGTTTAGTCACTGAATCCTCAGTGAAGAAATGGAAATTTTTCTATGATTACTAGGGGGTGCCTCAAATGTTTTCCTTCTTCCCCTCTCTTCTTCTTGACATGACAACACAAATTGTCTTCAACTGCTTCAAACTCTCCTCCTTCCTCACCTGCCACTCCACACACCTACCACTAATATCCTACTACACGTGGCAAGAGATTGTCCACATTGCTTCCTTCCCATGCTCCAACCAAAAAATTATTGCATAGGACTTTTACCTTCTGCAGACTGCACTCTAGCACAGAGCTGTGCATTTCACTGACTAAGCAGTAGTGCAGTGGGACTTATTTCCCTGCACATTATCACTGATGTAATACACAAGTAAGATAGCTCCAACATGTCCTAGGCTTAAAACGGACAAAAGAAGCATTAAAAACACTGAACAGAGAAGCTTAAGAAAACGTGAATACCAATTTTATTACCTGACTCTCAAAAATATTTATAGCAGCTCCTCTACTCCCAAAACATTTAAGTTATTTATTAAAAGCAGAAGTTCCAGACTAAGAGACCAGAACAGAATAAAATTCTCCTTTGAAAGAGGCATAAGTCCACTAAGTCATCCACGCCCATCCACCCAGCTGGAGAAAATAGCTTCATGATCTCATTACACTTTTATCAAGTCAGTCTCAAATTTCTTTAAGCTTGTTAATGTTTTAAAGATAAAAGTTCTCCAAAAACTCAAGTCTCACAAGTAAATTTTAATAAATTACATGCTGAATTTCAAGATTGAATAACATCAAGAGAAAACACATTACAAGAAAGAAAAAAAGGAAGTTGGAGACTTGTAATCAAGGCCTTGCATACACACATAAAGACCTCTCCCCTAAAGGAATGGACAATACTTTTGAAATGGGTATTTTTTTGCAAACTTAGTGATACCACTTTATGTAAGTATTTTTAGATATTTACCATTACAAAGAACACAAATTATACCTTCCAAATTGAATCTCCTGTTCTGCTCACAGTTCGCTCACAATTTACTGACCTCAGAAACTTCCACTGGGACCATAAAAGTTTTTCCAGCTGAGTGCCGTGGACAAGGAAACAAGCAAAACCAAACCAGGAGCATCACTCAACATCTACTGCTCGCCTGTCCTAGGACGCCTCAGCTACAACAAAACACTAACCTTTTCTCCATTTAAACTTTATTTTCGGCTGCTTCCCCTTGGAAGCATCCCACACAGATTCTATGCTTTGTAGAGCCTTAATTAAAAAGGCAAATTAGCTCCCATACGGGCTGCACAGCGCCGGAGCCGTGGGTGGGTCAGGCGCTCTTTTTTGAAACCCAACCCCTCGCAGCCTGCGAGCGGCCGGCAGCGCCGGGGCCCGGCGGGCAGGGAGGGCCTTGGCAGAGGCCAGCGGAGACCCCGGCTGCCCGGCCGGGACAGCCGCACGGCGCCGCCGCTCCCCCGCCTCCGGGCAGGGCGCCCGCCGCCCTTCCCCGCGGCCAGGGGCTTCTTCCTCCAAGGCCGCACCACGGCCCAGCCCGCCCCGCTGCCCCGCGGCGAGGAGGGAGACGGAGGCAGCACCTGCCGCCCTGCTCCGCTTCGTGCCTCGGGGCCGGTAGCTGAGCGCTGTTATGGGGAGCGCCGGGCGCCCCTCTCCCGCCACCCCGCGCCCCTCTCCCACCGCGGAGCCGCTCGGGGCCGGGCCGCGCATCCCCCGCCATGGCGTACCTGCCGCGGGCCGGGCCGCGCATCCCGCCCGCCGCCACCGCCGCCGAGGGGGAGCGAGGGAGCCTGCG
>VZUI01005733.1:0-58891 GCA_013401135.1 Cettia cetti | reverse complement strand
CCGCTCACCGCAGCGGCCTCCGCCGGCGCGGGGCTCTGCGGCTCCCGCCGGAGCCGCCCGCGGGCTCCTCGGGCTGGGGCTCTGCGGAGGAAGGGAGGAGGTGGCGGTGACGCTCCCGCGGTGGCCGCGCTGCTACAGCGGGGCCGCGTCCCACCTGTGCCCGCGGCCCCCGAGCGCCGGGATGTTCGCCGCCCCCGCGGCGGGGAGGCGTTTGCCGGGCGCTGGAGGAGCCCCGAGTGCCTCCCCGCTCTGCCGCCCAAACCAACGAGGAGTCTTGGCCGCTACAAATAATTTACGCGTTCGGGAACGTGCTGGAAGCCCAGTTGTTGATGGGTCTCTGACAGCTGGCGTTGAGAGATGACCTAGCGGGAGACGGTCGGCTCTTAAAAATTTGGGTTGCGATGTTTAAAAAATTCGAGAAAAGCAGCAGGTAAATACAGGAAAGTGTTAGGAAAATGTCCGTGTTGTAAGTAAAACTGCAGCTGAAGTTGAGGTTGTGCACATGCTGCCTGAGCTCTCGCACTGATGGAAGAACAGCCCATCCTTATGAATGCTTCTCTCATTCTCTGTCTTTTGCCTGATGTATTTGCATCTTGGAAACATATGATGTCTTTAAATTCTTGAGTCTGTATCTTGTTTGTTGAAATGGGTGATGTTGACATGACAAGTGTGCCCTAGCACAACCCAGTAAAGGAGCATTGGGAGGAGTTGAGTGCATTGATGCAGCATCACACCAACTGATACCATTTTCAAATTTGAGTAATAAAAATATACATTCATTCTTTCCACAGCGATAGATTACACTTTGTTTAAGACAATCTTTACCTTTCTCAAGTATTTTATTCTAATCCTAAGACTTTGGGACCCAACCTTTTCAAGGTAAACCAGAAATTCATACAGTCATGTTACAAACTGTGATATCACGCTGTAGTCTAGCCATATTACGATGTAAGCTACAAAAATAAAACCACTTTTCTTCATCTAGTCTTCTGCAGAATTAAGGTTATTTTCAGTTCCTCTTCTTACATCTCACAAGTGAGACGCCAGAGTACCTGAATATTTAATGAGTAGTAAACCAGAAATCTGTAAAAGTAGCAAATTACACACTTATTTTGATGGCAACAGAGACAGGTACTTATTTGAGAAAAGTTTTTACAATTTAGTTCCACTAGATTAATAAACAGCAATTATATCTAATCATATCTGCAGCCATTCCTAATGTAAAAATATCAAAATCAAACAAAGCTTACACTAAAAAAAGAGTATAAATTAGCCTAATAAAGATGAAGATTTAAAAAAAAAAAAGAGTAAAAATTAACCAAATAAAGATGAGGATAAGAATTGATGCACTCATGTAGAAATTGGGTTTTTTTAATCTACTCCATCCAAGAAAACATTTCTGGTCTTTCCCCTCAAAACCTAGTGGCACACTGTTGCAATAATTCAGAAAACAATGTGAACACTGTAAATGGTTGTGCCATAGCTCTGCTTAAAAAGACATTTGTTAAACATACAGAATGAGCTTTTACAGCTGATAAGTAATAAATTTTATGTTATCTCTAGATTATATGTTTATCCTCTTTCTACCTGACCTTACAGTAGATGAGAAAAAATTAAGTTTTTTGGTTTTGCCTCCTCAATTAACTTTTGATTAAATGCAATTATCAATGTACCAAGAGTTACCAGCTGGTGAATATCTTGTGAAATTCCACAGTTACCTACAGTGAGTTCTGCCCATGACTTCAGGGACTGTGTCTCTTCAAACAGTACCACAGCAATAGAAACCACATTGACATGCAGTGCAGAAGAACTAATTTTCCACTAAGCCCTTCATAAACATAATGTTTTGTCAACAGGTGTCTTTCCTATAACTGTTGCAAATGTATTAAATGCTAGCAGAAAGTTCTTGTCTTTTCCACTGAAGCATGGCCAGTGCACAGGCTGTTCCCTCTGCAAAATAAGTCATTGTTCCTTTCAGGTCTTACACAACACTGCTGTTAAATCTAGCCCATCACAGGAGAAGTGCTGTCTTGATTCTGATTTTTAAACCAAGAAAATAAGCATTTGGTCACTTAATAATGACTGTTAATCAGACACTATCATACTTGCCTTGAGTGTGTGAGATGAAGAAAATTAGATCAGTCATGCACAGACCCTTTCTTTCACCTCCTCTCCTCTATACCACCCACCTCCCAAACAGTTCTGCCTTTTTTTTCTTCAGCAATTCAGGCTTGGAAGAATAAATTCCATTATAACAATGATTCAGAGACAAACTGAAAGCCAAGTGAAATACTGTTCTCCCAAATCTGACAGGAAAACTTATAGGATGGAAACACCCAGAAGATAAAACCCAGTTCTCTTATAATATGCTCCAGAAAGCATTACTTATCACTGTCCCCTCATTCCCAAAATATATACAGCAACTAATGGGTTGCTGTAGCACTGAAAATTTCCAGTTTTCCAGATGATGAGCTGTGACTCAGTACTCCTACTGATACATCTCAATGCACCATCCATTTATTTTCTGTGCTGGTAAATCATCTCTCCCTTTCCTTCCACCAGAACTTACTAAGAACCATCCTGTGTTTCATCTGCCACACCATGTCCTTCCCTGTCCATCTGAGACCAGAAGAGGTAAAAGCTCTTCTACTGCAGCATTTTTATTGTCTAGCTCCTTATTTCAGTTGCTACCAAGTATTCTTACAGCTCTCAAGAACATGCAGGTCATAATCTTAAACTTTCCAGGCTGGACTGCACCCTTGTTTACTGTCTAGGGAAATCTGAATGGTGGGCACAAAGATCTTGCACTTTGTGTCAAGGGAGTTTGTAGAAACTACTTCTGAGAAAAGTATAGGGTTTTTTCTCTACATGCAAAACCCCTTCTAAGAGTCAGTGAGGTGAAGAAGCAAATTTTGACCCATTTATAACCAAAAGAATTATTTCAGTCTGCCCTACAGGAACCAGGATTTGGCATAATAAAGCCAACAGCTGGTTGAGGAATAATGGTGTGGGCTCTTCAATGTTCACAGATGAACACAAACAATCAAAGACAGAGTTAGGATTGCACATGATGTTTCTGAGTAGTAGTAAGGAGTTAAAACCATTTCATAAGCCCATTTATCAAGAACCAATTTTCTTGCAGGAAAACCCTCTATTGCCCACAATAGCAGCAAAAAAATACTCTATAAAACATTTAACATGTAAGAATATTCTGCTAATGAGAAACTTGTGTTAAACAGCTCTTATGAGCTATGCAAAATGTAGTGCAAGCAGCTGGAAAGTTAGCCTAATTTCAGGGAGTCCTCTTGCCTCAATTTGCTATGTACACTGAACATCAGCATGGAGCAGTGAGGGTACTTTAATATCTTCAACTTCTGTTAAAGCTCTGCAACATTCCCCAATGGACATCAGAGACAAAAACAGGCAGAGCTATGGAGTAAAAATACAGTTCTAGTTAAAACTATTAATTTAGTTTTAACATCTGCTTAGAGATATTCATTAGCCAGTGAGCACTGAAATTTACACCAGAGAACCTCAGATTTGGAGAGGAGATTAAATGCCCTGAATGGGATTCAGAAGAGCAAAGGAAATGAGCTGGCAGTGGGAAGGAACTGCTCATGTTAGTTGTGGGAGAAGTGTTGCCAGACCTCTGCAAGGGTAAGGAAATGTTATAATCCTGCACACTACATCTAAGCAAATGGAACTACAAAGGCTCTGTCTCCAGCCAAGCCAGAAAATCCAGGAGGCAGCTGAGCACCTCCCCTAGAACAAGTTCTCCCTCAAAGAATCTGCTTTAGCTGAAATAGTTGGGAATGAATAACAGTTGCCTATAACAACAACCAATTTCCTCACGTTACATCTATCCTCCCAGGTTAAATTATCATCCTTCTAATAATAGGACCATCAAGAGCCTTTTTCTCCTTCTTTGGAAAAGAATAGTTGAGACTTGCGTTCAGTCATAAAATGTTAACAGAACCTAGACAACATTTTAAGGAAATAGGCTGTTTCAATCTGATGGTTTGGTCATTCAAAACTCCTTGCTTTGGAGTTACAAAATCTCCAGTTATCAGGACAAGAAAATGAGATTTTCCTTCACCTCAATTTATTCATTACCAACTATTTCTGGTCTCTATTCAATGAATATGATAATACCAGCAACCATCTAGCATGAGCAAAGTAAGGCTTGAGTGTCAATTCCATAGAAGCCAAATCATTTCATACAAATCTCCTACTTCATCTACTGTGCTGTTAAGTATTTCCCTTGCCATATCTATAGCAGCTTCATCATCAGTGCTGCTTGTAAACTAAACACACATTGTAGAATCAGTCTTATTTCCTAGAATGGTCTCCACCATGGGTCTGCCTAAACCCTTACAGTGTTCTTCTCCAAGTGGATTTCAGTAGAGCTCGAGTCACTTCTCCCCCCCACAAAAATACATGGGTTTGCTGAAACCCTCTTCAAGGAGAAGTCACAAAGAAATACAGTTTACATTAAGATTCCAATACAGGTTTAAAAAAACCCTGTATTTCTCATCTAAAATAGAAGAGCTCTGTTCCAACAGGCTGGGAAATCATTACAAATTTTTATCTACTTTTAAATGGATTGTAGCTAATATGAGTCTACAAATCAGATGTCCATGATCACATAACTCCCTGGGAAATACATCCCTTTTTATCCACATCAACCATTTAAGCCATTCATTAATCTGTTTTCTAATGCAACCATTTTCCTGTACCAAACCTATTTAGAGACACCACTGGTTATTAAAAGCATTTGCAATAAAACTGACATGCATTTCTAAAAACTGCTGTGTAAATCAATATAATTTCTTAATTGGTTAACCAAATAGCTGCCACGCTAATGAGTCACTGCAATTCTCTGCAAACATCTCTTTCTGCCAGGTTACACTGCTTCAACCACTGCACAGCTCCACAGGAGGAAAAGTTCCAGTGCCCCTCTTTCTGCTCCCTACAGTCATTTCAGCTCGTAACACTGCAACACGTGGACTGTTCATCTTCCAGTAGTTTGGATCTCTTCAGAATATATTCTTAAAATTTATTTCTAAGAGCTCTGTCTCTAACTACCCATGCAGTGTACACATTTCTAAGGTGAGGGGTTTATAGCAGCAATGAATAGGATAATCAGATGACTGACTGTCTAAGGAAGAGTGGTAGAACAGCTTGGAAAGAAAGCACTGCAGAAATCACAAATTTTTTATATGCACGTGCCAAACTTAATTATGGGTCAATTTGATGTAAATAAACTCCCAGATCTTTCCACGGAAATGCTCTGAACTCACAGGTTGTGAAATTGAGTTAACTCCAATGCAGTGTTATCACTTGTGTGAGAACTAAACACTTACTGAAGAAACACCTTCCAAGATATGAGTATCTGATGCTCCTAAATGATAAGAATAAATATAAAACATTGAGCTAGACAAACTAATAGAACTCTTGCAGCTGGGGCTGAATTTCAAATGATAAAATACAGCCTCCTCACCAGCAATTGTTCCAGTTAGCGGGAACAGTTTTGTCAAATATATGGTGTTTTGCCAAAAAGAAAAGGCACTGAGACAGCTTTCTATAGTTTCCTACTGGATAATTTGCCATTGTTTGAGGCAACACAGTATATATTTGAATTGTCTTTTCCCCTCTGTGAATTCAACCTCATTTACTGGGTTTTAAGTTTTAATGTAGCCCGTTCAAAAAGGAAGCATCAGCCACCAAGTTCATATTGTGACTTGGGTCACAGTTTCCCCAGAGTCTGCTGAATGAAGTACTTTTGGTTTAGGACCCTCTGTAGACTTCCTTTCACCTATTTCACACTCAGGACAGGACACAGAGGTGATATTTCCTATTTTGCTTCTGATCATGTCGAGCCAGGGTTTCATTCCAATTCCCTGTTGACTTTGAGAGCTGCATCCATGAAGAAAATTGGCAGACCTGTTGAAAATTGTGTAGCCATGCTACCTAAACAGAAGCTGGAGTTCAGATGTAAGAGGAGTGGCCCTTTGCCAATCATGGATTTTTTCTTTACTTCTCCTTGCTGAAGGGGTGTATCTCAAATCTGTTAATACAGAGGTTATTCCTCATGTGTAGTGAGTAATTTCATCCCGAGGTGTAATACAGGGTTGGAGTTACTTTCCTACCTACATTTAATCATGGGCTTATATGCCCCAATTACTTCACAGGTGCACAAAAATATCAGGATGAATAAAATTCCATACACATGGTTCAGCATCTTTTTTCAACTCTTCCACATGCTGAGTTTTCATTTGTTGTTAGCAATGACTGATTTTTAAGTAGGCTACAGTATGAGATGGAACATTTTATTGCCAATTATAAGATGAATTAATGATTCCTGAAAGCAGGCTGGTGAAGTTAGAAGGCACTAACAATAACCTTTTCATCAAATAAGAAAATTAATCCACAAAAAAAAAAAAAAAAAAAGCCCAGCAAAAAAAAAAAAAACAAAAAAACCCAAACAAACAAACCCAAAAAAGCCCCCACAAAAAACCTCAAAAAAAAACACAAACAACAAAAAAAAAAACCTGAAAAGAAAAAAAACCAGCACAGAATTCAAACAAACAGGAAGAGCAAGAACTTGCAATTGCTTTTGCAAATTACAAGCCTTAAAAATAAAATCTTCATGCTCTGTCCCTCTCCTGAGATTAATTTTCATAAAGGTTAAATCAATACCATCAAGGGAAAAAATGAAAGCCAGAAAAAGAATTCCATCACCATTTCTGTTCCTCAGAGCTGCTGTGGATCATCTATTTATTGTTCCAAGCAGTGTAGGAGAAGTGAGATTGTGGATGCCACAGGAATGTCTGGGGATCTGTTCTTTTCCCTCCACACAAAAGGAAGCCATTCTCCAAGGCCCCTGAGATATTACTGCAGTGAACTTTATTAATAACAACTAATAATGCACAAAGATGACCTGGTAGGGGATATGTACAAAGGAACTTAATGCTATGAGAATAAAGGAACACAACTGCTCTTTTTGGTTTTATACTCCATGAGACATTTTAGGATCTGATTTCATGAGCCTGTTGCCATGCAGGCCCTTTAGAAAATGTTGGAAATTCAGCATTTACACATGAGGATTTCCTGAGAGAATCTTTTCTGTGGTCAAAACTCTCAGTTTTCCTGGAGCCACAGAGTGGTTGGTGTTGGAAGGGAAATCTGGATCCACATTGCTGCTGGTAGCTCCAGCCTATGGATTATTTTAAAAAACTCCTTGGACATGAGGGAAAATGTTTATATTTACACTTAACAGATAAGAAGATTATGAAAAGCACTAACAGCTTTAGTACAGGGAATTTTCAGGGAAATTAATGACTAGCCAAGGTTAACGGCCCTCAGCTTCACGTTGACCCATCAGCTCTCCCAGTCAGTCATTATTTCCCAGGAAATGCCTTGTGCCTTGATTGTTATTGCTTTAATACATTAAATTCAACTTAAAGGCTTGACTTAATGTTTAGCCACTATAAAGAAAAATACAAGGAAGTGTTCCCGCTGGACATACTCACTGTCAAATATGGTTTTGTTTGCCTTTTTCTCTGTAGGCATCTAAATAAAGGAATTGAATTCTCATATACCAATTTGCTTTGGTTTTACTACTCACAGTAGTACTCAAGAAAGCCTCCAATCTTCTTTGTAATTTATATTTCCTTAAGAATAGCTAATCTAAGTTCAAATTTGATTGAATGTGCCAAATAGAAATCATTGCATTTAACAATAAGATGAAGAAATTAAAATTTGATCAGAAGTGGTTCTGTTGTAGCTAATTAGTACCATACTAATGAAAAAAACTTTGAGAGAAAAAAGGCACTGTGACTATTTACAATCTCCAGCAGAAAGTGAAAAATCGATTACTATTTTGGCCCCAAATCAACTGAAAGGTGGAAATCTGTTGGTGCCAGTTTTCCTTGTGAAATTTCTGCCATCATGACCTCCACCTCAGGGAAAAATGCTGTGGACAGGATGATGCCAGTTGTCCTTGTGAAATTTCTGCCACCATGACCTTCTCCACAGGGAAAAATGCTGTGGACAGGATTTTTTTCTGCCATGTTCTGATAAACCTGAGTTGGATTTCATTAAAAAAAATTAAAAAAAAAAAAAAACCAACAAAAAAGTCCCACCATCTGGATTAAGTGTGAATTCTGATCTGAAAGCATGGCTGCTCCCAGCAATGCTGAAAATGTCCTGTTTTTTCTTGAGTCATTTTAAATGTTACTCATCACATGTGCTTGGCCACATATTTAAACACAGCCAGCTCATTTTCCTTCAACACATGAAATAAAAAACTACTTTCTTCAACATCACACTCAGGCTGTCTGTGTTTCTATTTCATTCACTGGCTGAATAATGTACTTCTTACCACTGTGGAAAATAGTTGCACATGGGCTGAAAAGCCTGTTCCTGAAACTTTAACATTTCACAGCCAAACCTTGTTTCTGGTGCCGCTCCATTAAAGCCAACAGAGTTATGATGGGGATAAAGCTGACATTGTAATGTGACTGTGTACTAAGGTAAGGTTTGATTTGATGTGCACATAAAAGCAAATCAGAATCACTACTGGATTCCTGTATTAGGCTTTCAGGAGTCTGGGAAATGTCATGCAGTCACTGTCATGCATTGCTGAAGACAGTATACACTTAAAAGTCCTTGGGAAGTGAGATGATGCTAAGTCAGGCCAAAATATGAGACAGAAGCTGCTTATAAAGGGATTCAGGCTACTTAGTCTCTATTTTGACTGATACTTGCTGGATGAGTGACATTATATAAGTCACCTTATCTCTACATCAGTTTTGCTAGACTTAAAAATGAGGAAAATGCACATAAAGAGAGGGGGAAAAAAAGTTATTGTCACTTTTAATTTGATACTCCACACTAGCAGGCCTGCTAATGCAATGTTTGTAGTGTAATTCTGGGCTTCAATCAATTCCCCCTTCCCTGGGATCAGGGGCTGGGGTGATGCAGAGTTGGAAGCACAGAGTGGAGACACCCACACTGTTCATCCATGGTCAGCTTTGAGCTGGAGTGAGGAGACCAGACAGAACCCAGGGGTTCATGCTGGGCACCTTTTCATCCCACAATCTGGATTGTTGACCTTACACAGTAAAGAGCTGGCTGCAATGATAATGTGGTGAAATCTCCTCAAAAGGCCCAATCCAGCACTGGTAAAATGCACACAAAATCTAGGCAGTCTATTCTCATCCCACCCCTGCAGAAGGGGAACTACAAAAGAAAAGCTACAGAGAAAGAAGAGTGCCAGGCATCCTGAGTGAAGAGGTTTTGCAGCCCCCTGAGGCTCCTGCACAGCTCTGCCTGCAGGTTTGGGAAGATCCATCCATCCTCTGGCTCCTCTGTGGATGACACCTTCATAACTGCATTTAGAGCACTTAAACTGGATGTGAGTCAGGGATGAACTTCAGAGATGATGCACAAATGTGAGGCACCCTTACAAAAATCTGCGTTCAAGGTTGAATTATCTCCCCATACAGGACAGAACTGCTCCAAATTTTCCATTCTTGAAACCAGAGTTTCTTGCCTTCTCCTGACGAAACCTTTGAGGTGTATTGAGTAATCTGTCTGGGCATTGGCACTGCTGGTGTCAGCTTTACAAAACTGCCTGCTCTGCTTTTGATGCTTTAAGTTTTAGCTTTCATGTTTTCCAGATTCTGTGCTGCCTAGGGGTGCAGTTCTGAGCCTCATACTAGGTGCTGGTAAGTTCTCTTCACAGACCACGGAGACAAAACAAATCCTTTTCCTGCTGGACACCAAGGACAACTTTCAGGCCCAAAAGCACAAACAATGGTGGACTGAAGAAAGAAAACAAGAAGGATGGGACTTCATAATCTCAAGATGTAATTGGACAATTAAACTCCAATATGCAAACGGAAAAAAAACTTGTAAAAGTGTGAGACCTTGTGACCAGTCATTCATTTTGTGACCATTCTAAGTCCACCTTGGATGTAGCCCTGGTCAGGCTCTCGTCCTGCCCAAGGTGTATCCTTAAAGGCCTTTTAATAAATATCTACTTTATTCTCTAGCTCTGTCCAGTCTCTGTTCCAGGTCAGCCTTCCCAAGGCATCACTTTGAATGTGCCACCTTCCCCTTTCTCAGCTGGTGTTCTTCCCCCACTTTCAGTATCATCCTTGTCACTGGTGCCTTGCTCAATCAGGGGATGTGGTCATGGAAATGCCAATGTGGAACTGGGAAGGGGCAGTGGCTGGGGGCAGAAAAGAGGTAAAAATTCCTGGCTGTGTGTCTGTCACACCCTCGCTCCCCTCAGCAATGCAGCAGGTCCTGTGCCAGAGCCAGATGCCTCTCAGGGCTCTGAAGCAGGACAGGGGTCTGGTGTGGCACATGTGCAACAAGATGTGGAAGCAAAGAAAGTTTGGGAATAGAGAGTACAGGAGAGGAATGATGAGAAAGCTTCCAATGAGTGTGGGGCAGAAGCTGACAACAGGAGGACATGGGTCTTACTTGAAATGCAGTGAGCGCAAGCAGTCATCACAGCTCTCAGCACCTGGAATTGATGGAATTGGCTTGCACTGGGAACTAAACCATCATTTCCAGCCTGTTTGGGGATGGAAACAACTTTGCAGACCCTGGGTGAACAGGAGACTGGCACAGGGAGCGATGCCCAGGTCTTCAGAGAGCCCGAAGCCAGCACGCTCTGTAGGTGGCTGTAAACTGATTCCATCCCTCTCGGTGGGGTGCTCAGGCTGAGGGCTGATGATGGTAATTGAAATGTCGACCTTAACAGTTTAATTGCACAGCAAACAAATATCATTCAGCTCTACAGCATTTTCACTTTTATAAAGAGAAATTGTTTTAGCTACTGTAGTAGATAGATGCAGACTCAACCAATTGCCAGAACTGCTACAGGTCTTCACCTCAAAACCAGCTCTGAATCAAGGTATTGCTTACTTTGTATTAAAAAAATTCCTCCATTTTCCTATAGATACTATTAATATAAACATTTCATAGCTGCTGAAATTGCTTGGTTTCCCCTCAGCCAGCTGAAGAAGTATCTACATTTAATGTTTTCAACAATTGGTCATTATTTATTAAAATATGGTCTAAGAAATTTTAATAATTTATCCTATGATAATTTACTTTATAATAATTTCTACAGTATATTGAAATTTTCCTCAGTACAAATAATGGTGTCAAAACAGAAACTGAAACACAGAGGGACTCTGAGGTAAGTTGCATTGAATCTAATAAAAGCTAATGACAATAATAAACAAACAGCACAGCTACTCTCTGAAGGCATTGGATTGCATAAAGAACAATGAAAAAACAAGGCCATGTACGAGGGCCTCTCTCATAATTTTTCAGGTTCTCTTAATATCAGCCATGGCCAGTGTGTTGCCAGGTTTTTCAAACAATCCTACTGTGCCTAATTAAAGCACAGTCCAGGCTGATCCAAAATTATTTCTTGGATGATTTCTGAGAAAACTGTTTCTGAGATTATTTCTGAGGAGCCACAGGGCACCACGACCACTCAATCTCTGCCCATGGCAGGGAGGTTGGAACTGGAGGATATTTAAGGTCTCCTCCACATCATTCTATGATTTTTTTCCTGCTTTGTGGGAGCACACCTCGTGCCAGAGGGGTGGAACAATTCCAGGGCTTGTGGTGCACCACCAGTTTTAAAGCCAGGCCACTGGGATGCTTCCAAGGGTCTCATCTTTAGCATCTCACCTGGGACTACAGCCCTGCATCCCTCTTATCCCAACAGCCATGATGGGAGCTGCTGGGCTGCAGGTGGGGCTGATCTCTCTCAGGAAGGATATCACCGACACCCAAGCCCTCTTTGCTAACTTTTAATTAATACAATTTCATTTTATTAACACAATTTCAAAACAACTACCCACTCATCCCTCCCCCCTTCAGCAACACACCATCGGACACCTTTCACACACTCCCTCTCTTTTCATCCAGTCTAAGTTTTTCCAGAAGATCAGAAGCTACTAAAACTGCTGGCCAAGTCATATTTTCCTCTTGTCAGCTAGTACTATTTTCTTAGCAGACACATAGGATTATAGCTGCCCCCCTTTTTTTGTTTGTTTCAAACAAAACTTTGCTAAACACAGGCTGAAATTGCAAATAGCTTGTTGGGAAGCTATAGTAAGTAGTTCAGAAGAGCATTCTGGCAGTAAAATTATGTTTAGCCAATCGCATTCTCTATCTCTGTCTCTCTTATCATTGCCACTGCTCTTTAAGCAACTGAGGCTGTTAACATTTGAGGAGGAGCTCACAGAGGCCTTGATGTGGTTTAGTGTGCTCCTTGCCTTCTAAGGACTCTACGTGCAGGTTTGTTTCATACATCTCTCCTTAGGCTGGGTACTGCACAGCTCACCCAGTAGCCTAAGACACATTTTTATGTAGTTTTGAACTATGTTTTTGGCCATTACTCTCTGCCCACCTTTCTTAATATTAGTAATCAACCAACATCTAGGCAAGGGGTTTCTAAGGATGTAGATACAGCTTGGTTGAACTCTTATCTTGACAGATCATCCTGAACAGAGAGTTTGTCTTCTAGGATCCATTAAATGAAAGGAAAAGAATTCTAACATGTGCTCTTTCTAGGGGTTCAATAATCTATTTATTTGGCTGGTTTATTTGGCCTCCTGAGCTTCTCCTGTGTACCACAGCTCTGCCTGAAGCTTCCTCACACTGTGCTGCACTTTGGCAAAATCCAGGTCTGAAAGGGAGGCTCAGCCCACAGAGGCTGTGCGTGGGGATCCCACCTCCCTGGTGAAATTCAGTTCCATCCACAACCTCTTTTCATATGTTCATATTTACACAAAAGCAGCCTTCATGCTCCTGATTCCATTTAATCTTCCACATTTCCCCTCCAACAGCTCAGCTCCTTTTTATTCAAATCCTCCCCAGATTCACTTCCATTGTGCATTGTAGATGCAGTCCCTTGGCGTAATGAACTCCCTCACAGCTGTAGCAACTATTGTTGAATTGTCAGTTCTATTTAAAATGTCAGGATTAACTGTTACCCAGCTGGTCATCTGAGCAGGAAGAGCATGGGCTCATTTGCTGTTGCCTGGTACATGGGAGACGTGAGAGATTTCTGCAGGGCAGCGCCAGGGCTTGGTGGGTTGAGAGTGAAAAACTCTGTTCTCTTTCTTCCCTGATTAAATGCCACCTCTGCCCTACAAATATCCAAAAGACGAAACACAAAGTTGAGTCTAATTATAATTTTCCATTAATAAGTCAAGGCCATGTTTTGTAGAGAAAAAAAAAAAGTTCTGTGCTTCAGTGCTAGAAGGAGTTTTTTAATCAAAAATAAAGTGGCTGAGGCTTTTGCGCCTCAGGCCTTTTCAAAACAAATATTGCAGTTTCACAACACTTGCAACACAGGCTGATCAATGCTAGCACGCAGCTTCACGGGTGGATCAGTGGTGCTGGAACTGCTCTGCATGGAAATTTTGATCCAGTTCTGCTCAAAGTCCATGGAATGCACAGAGAATCAGGGTTTTTAAAACCAAATATTTCTGAAGCACAGACTTTTGGTTTGGATCCATACTCAGCCTAGAAAGAACATACTTGCTTGAAATGGATTGACTGATTTGACATTAAGATGTTACAGACTCTCTGTGTAAGCAAGTCCTACAAATCCTATAGTTTTATCCACTGTCAGTCTTACTTCAGCATTTCCTCTCCTAGACAAGAGATCATGGCTTTGAGACATTTGTCTCAATTAGTTTGCTTGCCAGTTTAAACACTTGTCCCAATCTAAGATAATTATGTATCATTTAAAAATAAATTAATATAAAAAGGTCTCATTAGAATTGTTTGCAATCAATTTAAATGTAGCCAAAGTTATTATAACATTTTAGACTGATGGTATTTGCAGATGAGATCAATTTATCATTTCTTGATCATTGTTCAGAACATAAGTAAAACACCAAGAAATTGCAATCCAACATTGCAAGCATAAAATTGTATTTTTACAATTTGTGCTGGAGGGGAGTGCTGAGATTTGACTGCCTGAATTTATTCCTGGGAAAAAATATCAGCCAGAAACAATAGTTGGGAACTCAGATGTTGCTTGCTTTCACTTATTTTATGTAACACAAGAACACAGAACAGAGATTAGCCTAATATGAATGTGGAAGAATCTTAAAGTCAAGAAGCTTCCTGTACTTCCAGTGAAAACATAATTTATGATCCTCTGGGAAGAGCAGCACTAAGTTCCATTCAACAAACTGTCCAGTGAGGAATATTTGGCTCAGACACCTTTGCAAATTACTTGAGACAATTTCTGTATTTTGCAGGGCCAGGACAGCTTTTGCTGATACATTGTCTCTGTGAAAGGATATAAATATTAGACTAAAAATAAAACCAAAGACTGAAATGGAAGTTTTTACAGTCCATTTTTATACTTAAATGGGAATATAATTTCTTTGTGCATCCCTAATTGCTGTAATTGGCCTGAGGAGTGACACAGAGTAAATTGCTAAAATGTCTATTTTCATACATACATACATACATACATACATACATACATACATACATACATACATACATACATACATATATAAAAAAATTAGAAATTCTATATAGTCTTCCCCTATTTGTAAGAGTTTACAGGCTAAATAGGCATTGTAACTTTAAAGTAAGTGCTTCTTTTGGCGTCCTTCCAATGTTATGTTCTGGTGGCTAGGATCCCTTCAGGATGATGTTGGGGTTCTGCAAATTCCATCATTTTTATGCAATATTGAAAGGGGACAGAGTGTCCTGCATTTTAGGGTACCAAAGTGCCCTCTAAAAGATCTTTTCCAGATGTTTGTTGCTCTTAAAACTTATTGTTTTCATAATGTAGCTTTCTAAGTTTGCTCTTGGATGTCTTTTGTTTTGCTTTAAGGAGAGTAAATTTGTCAGATGCATACTCTCAGTATCAGGTGTGGGAAAGTTCTGGTAAATTTTGTCAGCAAGGTACATTTAAATTGTAACTGATTCGTATTTTGTGCTTCTCTGGAACACCAGGAAAACGGAAATTTCCACAGATTTTTTTTTTCTATTATTTCCTTTCCAGTGACCTTCCAGACCAAGAGCAAGTTCCTGATACCCAGAGGTATAAAATTCCTTCAGGTTTGTACTTGGGTATTAATTTTGGCTCTCAGCTTCTCTTCTGGACAAAGAGGATTAAATTCTCTTTCCATTTCATCCAGTTGCAAAACACCTGCCATCTCTGGACAAACTCTGACATCATCAAGGCCAGAATTTCACCCAGAAATTTCATTCCAAGCTAAGGTGAGGTTCCTGATGGTGATGGCACATCCCCAGCTGGAGCTCTGCTGCATTTCCAGAGCTCTGCAGGATCCCACTGGGATCACAGCCAGAGGGTGAAGGGCAGGGCATGCCCTGAAGTGATTTTAGTTTTCTAGCCAGTAAATGGACATAACTCAGGGGGGTTTCTACAGCAATATCTTTTGCAGCTTCTCTCTGCTTTCCTTACAAGGCAGACCCAAATATGGCTTTTAATTTATTATTACTATTATTATTATTAAACATGTTTATAATATACTTTTCCAAGTATAAAAATAAAGCACAAACACTTACATATCTGCTAACTCACATGTTTATGTCTTTTACTGCTCTTTAAGGAAAAAAGGGTGATGGACTTGTGTGATTTAAGTTTTTACTATAAGAAAGTGAAATTAAATATAACTCTGTTTAAGAGTGCAATACTGTTGTTTATATACATATATTTTATATGGCTGTCTATGCATACATATATATGTATATATATGTATGTATGTGTGTGTTTGTGTGTGTACATATATATATATATAAAGACACACATATGTGATTTGAGTTTGCCTGGCCAAGCATTAAATTGCAGACTATCCTCTGGAGATAAAGCAAATTTTTGGAGCTTTTTTAGCTGAGGAGGATACAACCTTCCCATGGCTGTTGAATTGAGGAATGTAGCAGCAGTGTCAAGTCTGTGTCATGCCTCCATCATGGGACTTAGAGTGTTGTTCAAACCACAAGAATAGCTCATTATATGCTCTATACAGAAAAAAATATATGAATGTGACTGTACTGAATCAGTGATTTAAAAATCTTTGTGTGTCAAAAATTCACTTCTTTTGATGTCAGTCCAGCCAAGTATAATCTCATGGTCATATGTCTCTCACAGTCAACTTCCTCCTTGAGAGAGTCATGAAACCCTGCTGAAAATGAGAAATTCTGTGGTTTAACAACACATTCAGAATTTAGGCTGAGCACTGTCAGAGCCATTATTTAGGATTTTTGAATTCCAAGGAGGCATCAGTTCCCGTGTACCTCCATTCATACTTTGCCTGGCGACAGCAAAGTCCTTTTCAGGAGCATCACTGCAGTCCAGAGAAATCTGGGCACCTGCACAGGGCAGCACCTGGGCATAGAGATGAGCATGTCATGCCCTCAACTGTGATCCTCATTTAGCTCTCCTTTCCTCCACCAAGACAGAGTGAAATGTATTTACAAATACCAGAATTAGCTGTACCATGTGATTAGTTAAACCCTTTTTTAAAAACATGTGGGCTGGCCCCCTCTCCACCACAAGCCTCACAAATAACCTGCTTCCTGGCTGTTGTGTTGACAAACTGAGCTCCTTCCACCACCTCTGCCACCCCCACCTTCTCCCTTCACCGACACCTGCTGCTTCTCCCAGGACTTCAAAGTTTATTTATCAAGAATTTTTTGGGGGTGGGAAGTCAGCAGGAGGGTGGAAAGAGGAATCAGATTGTTCCAAAAATCAAAACCATCAATTAAAACCAAATCCTTTCTTGTTGCATGTTGGTTCACACAGGAACTAAGCCCCAGCATGGTTTGAAAGTAACACAAAGGTTAGCATGGAGCTGCACAGGAAATTTTGGACTTCAGGAATCCTGCAGGACTTTTTAGGCGGCATTGAAATGGACTGAAATCTACTCAGGTGCTGCATAAAGCCAGATGCTTCCAGCCTTGTCCTGCTTATCTGGCTCAGTGATGCTCACTCAAACTCCCATTCCCAGGCTTTATGATCTTATTTAAAGGCCAGCTAATGACTGGCCTTGTGAAAATCCCTCTTTAGTGCTAATGATTTGATCTCCAGGATATTCAAAAGTAAAATATCCCCCAATTTAAATGCAAAAGCCCTACTTTATAGTGCAGGCACAAACATAAAATACCTTCCAGTAAGTGCTTCACGTTCAGTGTTTTATGCACGGGGCTGCAGGATTTGTTGGTTTTTTTTCTGTCAGAGTCATTAGGATCCAGGAATAAGTAGCAAGGAATTTCAAGTGACCCACCACAAGCATGTTAAATGCAGAACTTAGAGGTAAGGGATTATCTCTGTCTCTTGTTCGGGAGTCTTCCAAATGCTGACTTGTTTTTTTACCTATAAGAAGCATCTGATGTCACTCCTGCGTGTGGGTGGAAAATGCTGTACAAAGGTTAAACAAGTTCTTTCATCCTTGCTCATGAAAGTAGGCTCATATTGCATTTCCAGTAACTAAGTGCATTACTATAACAGGTTGGGGATTTACTTTCTGCGTGCGTCTGTACCTCTGGTGACTAACTGGCCATGTGCTCTCCCCATTCCTCATGATGTTGCTTAAATTATTGCTTAATCTGCATGCTCTTTTGGCCAGAGTTTAGAAAGGTAGTGCAGCCAACATTTCCCTCTATCAGTGAGCAGCCTTTCTAGCACAGCACCACAGAACCTGCTCTGCAGGCTACAGAAATGAACTTTTTAGAAATTAAAGTGTAAAGATTGCATCCCACAAAGTATCTTGTTTCTTCAGCCAAGTACACAAACAGAAAGATGCCACTGAGTTTAACATAGGAACATACATTTGCATATGAGCACAGGAAAAATCCCACTGGTGGTAGCTTAATATTAAGGAAAAGATTATTACTTTTGCTAGATGGAGGCCTAAAAGAATCTAGAATCAGTGGAGTTACCTCGGTGGATATTATGCAATAGAACTATCCAAAAGCCTCTGATAAAGTGGGGTTTTTTCCCCAGAAAGGCTGGTCAACACGTGGCAGCCTGGGATGCTGGCTGAAACATGAAGGCCATGCACAAGCTGCACTCGGAGGATGAGGAGCTTTACGTGAGTCATTCTTTGCCGGTGTAGCTCCCGTGCTGCAGGAGGGGAGGTGTATCAGCACAGAGATCATCACAGCTACCTCAGGGAGGCTCTCAGCCTCCCACACTGCTGCCAGCTCCACCTGGGCCAGCCAGTTCAGAGAGCTCAGCTGTGTCTGCAGGAGCCCCAGTGCCAGCTCTGCGCTGGCAGCTGCAGCGCTGCACAGAGGTTTGAGATGGAGAGGCAGAAGAGAGAACTCAGATGGCCTGGCAGAAACTGAGCTGGGGTGTCTCGTGTCTTCT
This sequence comes from Cettia cetti, assembly GCA_013401135.1. NCBI lineage: Eukaryota > Metazoa > Chordata > Aves > Passeriformes > Sylviidae > Cettia > Cettia cetti. Next base: position 40,488 of record VZUI01005733.1, on the reverse strand, counting down.
AGCAGGGCTACTGATGGAAATGAGCCTGAGAAAGGGATCTGTGCTTATGTGGGAGCATCTGCAGAACACACACACGCAGGATCATGGAGTTGTTTGAGTTGGAAAAGGCTTCAGTTTCAGCTGTTAACCCAGAACTGCCTGATCTACCAATAAACCATGTCCCTCAGTGCCATGCTGGCACTTAAATACATATTATTTAATATATTATATAGAAGACCAATTTTTGGTCTTTTAAATACTTTCAGGGTTGGTGACTCCACCACTTCTCTGGGCAGCCTGTTTCAATACTTGACAACTGTTTCTGTGAAGACATTTTTCCCTAATATCCAATCTAAACATCCCCTTGAGGAAGACTTTCTTCTCTTGTCCTACAATTTTTTCTTGGGGGAAGAGACCGATGCCTACTTGGTCAAAACCTCCTGTCAGGGTGTTTTAGAGAGTGATAAGGTCCCCCCCTGAGCCTCCTTTTACCCAGGCTAAATACCCCCAGCTCCCTCAGCTGCTGCATGAGATTTGTGCTCCATCCCCTTCCCCAGCTCTGTTGCCCTTCTCTGGACACACTCCAGAGCTTCAATGTCTTTATTGTTGTGAGAGGCCCAGAGCTGGACAAAATATTGGCTAAAATTGAGGAAAAACATGGTGACAACCCTAACAAGGCCAGGTGAATGGCAGCCCAGTACATGCTGATAACTGAGAAGCTTTAAAAATTAGTAAGAAGCATTTGGAAAGTCACAGGCACTTTATTGACTTATAAACTGCTACACTCTGGAAAAGGCTTGGTTCATTCCTGATGACAGCTCTGCAGGAAAGCTTCTGTAGAGTGTGGAATCTGGGGGAAAAAATGACAAATTGTGTATTATGAGGCGTAAGACAGAGTGGAAAATATTATAAACAGCATAATGTGATAGGTAAATGAATAATGCACTGCCAACAGGGACACAGTGTTCAGTTTTGGTCAGTGCTTTTAGAGGAGATAATACAACAACAGAAGAGATTCAGATAAAAAATAATTAAAATAAATAGAGAAATGAAGAATTTTCTATGTGAAAAGATAAAAAGGATTAGGTCCATTTAATTTAAAGACAAAATACGAAAGAATATATTAGAGGTTTCAATATGATGACTAATACAAATGAAATATCCTGTGCTTCTATTCAACGTTTCTCTCATTCAAAAAGGTGGAAACATTACATGATAAAAATCCATAAGGAGTGATAAAAGACTGCATTTTTTCTCACAACACCAATACAAAACTATTCCCTGGAATTCTTTGTTCTAGCAGAATTAAAATGGACTGAATGCATATGAAGAAAACTAGAATATGCAAATTCATAAAGTTCAAGAAATATTTTTCAAGAAGTTGTAGACACCATCTCTCAATTAAACAGATCCTGCTCTGATAGGATGCCAATTCCAGCATTCATTCAGGAGAGGGAACAGAAAGCAGGGGAGGGTGCCATGAAAATGGTTTTTTATATAAATAATGGCATTATGACTTTGGATCTCTCATGCCCTGTTGATACCAGGCCTAAGTTGTTCAGGAAGGTAAGATTCATCCTTTTCCAAAGGCAAAGCCTCTGGCCCTATCCTTGCATTGCTGTAAGCCAATGAACTTCAAACCCTGTGGTTTTGCATGTGGGAAACCCAATGCCAATGCAGACCCAAATCATGCCTGCCCTGTGCCTCAGGCTGGGATAACACATAGGAGAAAATCCAATCCTGATATGAAAGGGAAAAATATATTAGCCTAACAAATTATTTAAAAGCAAATAATAAGTGAGTGCTATTTGTAACTGGAAAAAACCGAACAAGTCCCAGCAGAGACAGACTGGCAGGCAGAGAGTGGAGGAAATGTTGTAGAGCTAATTAATTTATTACATAAATCCATAGCTTAACAAGTGATTAGCACTCAATATAAATGCCATGAGAAAAAAAAAAAAAAAAAAAAAAGAATATTAGAGCTTTCAGGAGCATCAACCAGCATCCTTTTGGGAGGGTAGGACCAGAGCAGTTTCAAACCTTCAGGAACAAGTGGCTCATGACACACTGCATGTAGTGGCCAGATTTTTCCAAACCCAGAAACTCTTAACTTCCCCATACCTTAAAAAGCCAACAAAACAAAACAAACCTCAAAAATCTCCAAGCCCACATGCAGTACAATGAGAGAGAGAGAGAGAGAGAAATTTAAACCCCCTGGTCTTCGTAACCCAGTTCCTCCTACATGCATTTCCCACAAACTGTCAACATCCCACAGGAATCTACCCACGTTACACATCACAGCACAATGCTCCCGACAAAGGCATCTCAACCCATGATGTTTCAGGCAGCCTTTCAAACCGCCTTCAGTGTAAGTAGCTTCAGCAGCTCTGTAATTAGGTGTTAAGTTGGATCTATCCGGGAATTTTTTGCAGGGAGAGGCTTCTTTGGCTGTTCGTTGTGATTTATGCCTGCATGGTCCGGCTGGAAGGAACAAAGGTTCATCCTTTGAAGAAAATGAGACTTTCCATACTTCTAGGGAAGCAATTAAATGTGTGTTCAGGTTCATTCCTATTTAAAACAGCCTTTAATCAAGTGTGAGGACCTCAGTGGTCCTGTCAGTTCCATGGAACTAAAACAGGCAGGTGACTGCTCCCCTAAACAAGCTTTAATTTATGAACATCAATAATGATGTTAATTATCATCGTCATAACAACATCTGCTCTGGTTGGCTTTACATGACTTCAGGAGGGAACTATGATAAATTAAAAGCATGGATTCTTGCCATAAGCAAAGCTGGGGAGGTGACATTGGGAATTACACTGATCCTTGCCACTGCAGTTTTCTTTGGTACGTAGCAGAGTGTTGCAGGGTTAAAATGGTCATTCAAAATGCCATTCTTTGGTGTGTGATTAACTCTCAGCAAGTGAATATTCCTACTGACCCTGAGAACTGAAGGGTGTGTCATATGTTTCATTTCAGTCTCCAAAATCAGGGATTAGGACAAAAGAAGGTGGAAAAAATATCATTTTAGGACACCAGGAAGTAAAAGACAAAATGCAAGAGAAAATTATAGGGCTGTGTAAGCAACCACTTCTCCAGAGGGCTGCACAGCATGTTTTCAGGTGTTTTGCTAATCATTACATTGGTACATGTTGAGAGAGTTGCTGCTAATGACTCTTCTCCTATTCCAAACTCTTTGCCCAGAATGGGAATAACAACAAATTTGGCAATCAATTCTTGAAGTTTCAGCACCAATCATATCTGGCACAACTCACTAATCTAAACATGCCTCTGCCTCTGTTTTCACCACACATACCTTAATTACCACAAAACCTGATTTACATTGTTATCTCTCAGGTGTATTTGATGCCTTCCTGCGGCCCCTTTCAACTTCCAGATGAACTTTGGATACACCATCAGCAAGACAACACATTGTGGCTCTATGGTTTCCAGTGCTCTGTTACAACTGATACTTTGATATTTTCTCTATTTTATTTAATTTACCTTCCTGTAACTCTCAGTTAGCATTTATCAGAGCCATGGGCATGCAGAACTCAATGGTGTTCAGCTGCCACACTGCAGGTGGTTGTCTGACCACACTGTGATCAACAGTTCTGCTTACTGTAGAAGAGTTTTCCAGAAGAATTTTTGTTTTTATAAATTTAATCTCTACTAACATTTTGTTGTCTTTCTAAGAAAAATTACAGCATTTTAGTAATAGTTAATTTTCTGAAGTAACTTTGCTTTTGCATGTGGTACAACCAAAATCTTTGCATCTGCTATATATATATATGGGTATGTACATAAATACAGATATATGCACAATAACATATGTGGAGGTATCTTGATTATGCTCATTTGTGGGAAATATTCAAAATTACAAAAGAGAAAAATCAGAGGTTAAAAGACATATTTTAACTGGGACATGGTGCAATTCTTACCTCTGATCTCTACTGTAGCCTTATGCAAACCACATTATTTCAGAAAATGTTCTGATCTTTCTAGTCATTGATTGCAAAGCAAGATTTTAAAGGAGGGTTTTCAGGCATATTACAGTCTCTTATTCCATGGAAATGCAAGGGAGGAGAAAAGCACTCTTATCTTACCTAATCATTCAACACTTGTATTAATGACACATTCATACACCTAATAACTTTCTGGGGTTTATTTTTATGTTAATGTTAATGAAAAGCACACTGAAAGACAAATCATAAAAATGAGAATTTTAATGTCTGAATCATCACTGAAAAGACAGAGTGTCAACACATGGATGGTCTATTAGATGGTCCCAAGCCTCTAAACCTTGGGACTGACCTGAGTGCATCATCAGACGTCTAAGTTCATGGTAAGTGATTTAAACATGAAACATCTGGGGGTTTAGACAATTATGTCTAAAAAGTAAAGCTGCAACTCCCCCAAATACAGTTATTTTTTTAAAACATAATAGGTTTTAATTCTTAAAGTAGTTCTGCAGTATCTTGAAGTGAGAGAGGTTGCTATGGACCTTTGCCCAGCAGACACACTTGGGAGGAGGATTTGGGGTCAGACTTTTCAGTGTTGGCTCCTTGTAGCTTCACAACACACTCAGTGTTGTGGGTTCCCATCCACTGGGTCCTTTGGCTTTGTCAGCACAGTTTTCACACCCCTGTGAGCTGCTGTCAGGACTGTGCTTGAGGATGTGGCACAGGGGAGGAGGGGATGAGGTGGATGAGATCCAGTGAGGTTCATCCCCATGTTACACGGGAGAGGTGCAGCAACAACTGACAGACATGCTCAGCCCACACCTTTCCCTTTGTGTGGTCACAGCTCATAGAAACCAGGAGGGGAGGGGACAGGCTGGGCAAAAAGCAAATGTAGGGATGCTACATCCAAATGCAGGTCAGCACCTGTTTCTGTTTGTTTGCTTTTTGTAAAACTCGTGATGATAAAAAGGCAACATAAATTACAGTTACTCATCATATCTGCAATTATTAGGGAGAGCTGTTCCTAATTTCAGTCCTAATTATGGTGCTAGTAATTTCAGAATTTTTTTTAAGTCAGTGTGAGGGACTGCAAAAAATCTCCCCATGAAAACAAGCAGTGACCATGCAGGTGTAAAATGAGATAATTACAGCCTGAAACAAAGGAAAAAAATGTTAGTTTTCAATTGCTTCAATGATAATTAAAACTTGTATCTGATGGCCTTAACTGAAGCATCTACTTAGGAACAGAAACCATTTTGTTCCTTGTTGGACCTAATTTACATTCCTATAACAGTGCTGGAATAAAACGACAGGCCAGTGACCAAATGGAGGTGTCTGTATAGCCTTGAAGAAACATGCTCAGGATTTAAACTCCTTTTTCTGCAACATGAGCTTGGTTAGGGTGATTGGCTCTTTGCTTTCATTCACAACAGGCACAGAAGCAGCCAAGTTCAGGTTCAAGAGTCTCTCAAACGACTCTTCAAGCCCACGTGCCTTTCTCTGACTCTGTGGTGTGAGAGCAGCGGGCTCCTCAAGCCCTCCAGAGCTGCTGCAGCACACCTGCCACTGTAAACCTCCAGCAGGGAAGATGAACAGCAAATCTGCTTCCATTTTTCAGGTGGAAAACAGTCCATTGTCAACAAACTCCTCCACAGAAAGCAAAGGAAAGAAGATCATCAGCAGAGCGCTGTAGGGTGGTGAAGCCCCCACACACAACAGGTTCAGCATCTCTCTGAACACTCAGAGGAAACCTGAGCCTTCCTTTGTTTGCTTTCTCCTGAGAAGGTGTGTGTGTGTTTGGAGGCTGAAGCCCTCTAAGCACATCGAGGCAGGACCAGCCCATCCCAGCTGTGGGGACCCAGCAGCCAGACCCCAGGTCTCTGCACCAGTTCCCAAAGGAAACTGTCAGGGCTGCACAGCAGAGAAGAATAAATAACACAAAAGGAGGTGAGGGAGCAGTTATGAGAAACAACCTCCAAATGATCACATCTTGATCTGTTTATTTACACTACTTTTCATAAATTCCACCAGCCACATCCTTAATCCCAAAGATTCTGAACTATGCAGCAGAACCATTATTTTCCCTGGACAGGGATACATTCACTTTCCTTGGAAACCCTTCTACAATTAAGTCTTTATTAAAACCTTTCAGAATAAATAGAAGGTAAACTTAGAATAGGCTCCCTCCAGGTTTTGCCAGTAGAAATGAAAGTGCTGTGTGTCCTGAGGGACAAGTGATTTGTTGCCCATAACTTAACAGAGAGTTCCTTACAAAAATATTCTCACTTCTTCCTTAATTAGGTCCATGTCCCAGGTGTCTGCTCATGCACACTCCTAAAGTTGACAGGTGAGAGACTGGGCAATCTCTGTTTCTTCAGGATTTTTTTAATCCCCTTTTAAACAAAAATTCTTTTTAATTTAATTCATGCTAAAAAGAAGCCGATACCTCCTCCTTTTAATGCCCTTAACTCTGCAGGACAACAAATGGTTTCACAGAACATTTGCAGCAATCAAAGGGCAAACCATCTATAGTTAATCAAAGTAAACATTACAGCGGACACTAGTTTGCTTTCTCTTACATTAAATGAGTGTATATAGGTATCTACTTGGGTAAATAGGCTCCTCAGAAGGTTTTTTTTTTTTCTGGAGAAAACCCACAAAACTTGGAAATTCCAAATAGATATTTTTATGTCCTACTGTGTAGTCACTCATAAACTTCATGTACATTTACTCTAAAAGAACCATGGCCACTGATTGCTACTGACTTATTGCAAGCCAAATATTTCTTTTAAACAATCTCATAAGGAATACTTATGCAATATTTTAAACAGCTAAACTTAATGATCATAGATGGAATTAAATTGAGCCATTATTTGAAAGCCCTGCTGCCATGCAAGGTGTACTTTTCTCACAATATGTTCATCCCAGCCATGCTGGCCCCCTTTCTCCAAATTCTTTTCCTGCATTGTTCTGGCCCAGCAGTCATTCTGCATATTGACGTTCCTGTGCAAATAGACACGCTTAGAAATAAGGCTCCTTAGCATTTCCTGAACTTCAGAGCATTTTCAAGTGCACTTCCTAATACCTTTTACACTTGAGAACTACTTTTAAAGTGTAGTTTTAAAGAAGAAATATGAATTCTCGTGGCATGAACACATGCTCTGTGATGAATATAGATTTTGCAATGTGTGCCATACTCTCCACTCGGAATGTGCTGCTGTTGTAGAGAGAGTCACATGCTTGTTTCTCTTGAATAGAATTATGCTGTGAATAAGTCACTGTGAATCAAAGTGTCTCCTAAACCAATAAAGTACTGTACAACAAGCTCAGTAACAAGAGAACAGGGTTCAAAGGGTTGCAAGCATTAAATAACATGATGAGATGGAGGTGGTCAAACACACAAGGTCTGTGTCTAACTCTGGAGTCTTTAAGAAACTTTCAGCCTGATTTAATTACTCATTAAAGTTATTTTAATGCTGCTTTGCAAGAGGTCTTTATTATGCTGTATGTTATCTTTCCAATAAATTTCTCTTGCCCCTCAGGCCGAATCATTTCAGTAGAAGTGCATTGATCAAGGAGTGTAATGATTCTCTTCCCCCGCACCTGACATTTCTACCATTTCATTTTTAGAGGTTTTTTCTTTGGTTTGCTCAATCATTAGCTAGTTTTATATCTGTAAGAGTGTATGACAGAACAGAGGTCTATTCAGCACAGCTCTATCATCCTGTTTTTACACCAACATAAAATTGGTTTAACACAGTGATAAACCAGGCCTGTAATAGCCAGTCCTTCACATCTCAGGAAGACAGAGTTAATCTCTGGGGTTTGGGTACCCTCAGTTACTGCATGGTTGCTCTCATAGTTGCTTTTTGTTTCATAATTAAGCTCACTACTCTGTTTTGCCAGTCCCTCACATCTTGTGGAAGCTCGTGTGATATCCATTGCACAGAAGCCTGAATGTGCTTCGGTTTGAGAATATTCATCAGACTGGGGGATTTGGGTTTGCAGATCCCCTGTCAAAGGTATCTCACAGCTGTGGCTTGATAAACTCAGATGCTTGCACATGCTCATCATCCAGAAGGAAAGAAAAGTGAATTGATCCATGTAGCTCAAGAAGCAAGTTTTTATAAGGCAGATGCAGAAAGACAGTTCTGGCTTCTGGGATGCCTGTGTGAACAGGAAGGATACCTCCCATCATGTCAGGGTTTGATGAGTGCCACTGCACTGAGTCGGACTCTCTTCCAGCGCTGCTTCGACATCCAGGCAGCCATCACTGTCAGAGCTGCAGTTTTGTCATAGCTGTCACATGAATTTTGTTTTCAGCTGGCTTTCTGTGTTTTTAAATCAATCCACAGCTCCTGCCATAAGGAGACATTTGTTTCTTAAGAGGAGAAAGATGTGCTGAGTGATGTGGGAAGAGGGACGCTGTGAACACATCTCAGGGATGCCAATCCCACAGCTAGAGCTCATGATTTCTTCTGGATACCTCAGAGGCCCTTCCAAAGTATCTAAAGCCATCTATGTCCTATCTATCTGCTGTGGTTGCAGGTCCCTGCCCTGCCTGCTCCCTCCCACCAGGGCGGTGGGCTCTTCCCTGCCTTTCCTGTAGTGAAATTCATTTCTGCCAGTGCAGCTGAAACAAGGACTGCAAGGGACTTGTCCCAGGCAGCTCCTGCAGCTGCTGGGGCTGGTGCAAGGACAGGACAGCAGCGTGGGACAGGAGCAGGTTGTGTGACATCAAGCTGCCAGTGAGCTTCATCTTCTGGGTATGGTTTCACATTTGGCTGAGTCCTGCCAAAGAAGAGAGAGGAGACCCTGCCCCCCACCCTTTCTCCTCCCCCAGCCACATCTCCTGCCCCATTCCCTCGGGATGGCTCTAGTGATCAGGTAGCCCTGGGGCAAATCAATTCAGAGAAATGACCTGGTGGAAATCCAACACCACACATAAATAAATATGCAAGTAAAAGAACAATTTACTGCCAGATATGTCAGCCTGTCAAATGAGTGGGCTCACCCTAAGGCCACACAATCTCCAAAGCCAATTTGAGGAGGGAGAAGGGTGCCTGCAGCTGGGGAGAAAGGGCAGGGGAGATGGAGCAGGACCTTTCTTTTCAGTGAAAGGTGGGCACTGACTTGGCAGGGCTGCTGTCAGTATAAACCCATCCCCTCTGGTTCTGTGCCACCTGTGCTTAGAATGGAAAGGGGCTTAACGGGGACAAAATTAATAAAGAAAAAAATTTAGTTGCTGGAGATTCATTCATCAGGGTTGATTGATTAATTAGCAGACAGAAATAGGCTTCTCTGGGCAAGTGATTATGTTCTCTCAGTTGGGAGATTGCCTTATCTCAGTTATATCAGATTACTTTATCTCAGTTGTGATCGTGGAAAGAGCTCAGAGACATCTACAACTACCTGAGAGGAGGCTGTAGCGAGCTGGGATCTGTCTCCTCTGCCATGTCCCAAGTGAAAGGACAAGAGGGGATGGCCTGAAGTTGCACCAGGGGAGGTTCAGATTAGATGCTAGTAAGGAAATTCACTGACACAGTGATCAGGCATTGGAATAAATTGCCCAAAGAGTTGGTGGAGTCTCTGGAAGTGTTCAAGAAGCATCTGGATGTGGCATCTGGGGACATGGTTTAGGGATGATTATGGTTGTGCTGGGTGGGACTGGATGATCTTTAAGGTCTCTTCCAACCTTGATGGTTCTGTAATTACACCTTCAAAGGACAAGGCTGCTTTGTGGAAATCTGTAACAGCAATGATTTTCATCTTGTCCATCTCAAATCCTTGAAGTTCTCTGTTAAAGGAATGAAGGCTGGTAGGGTGGCCCACTGCCCAGGGTCTGGGCTGGCTGCCTCAGCTCCTGGCAACCCCTAGAAAAGTCATCTGTGCACTCAGAAGCTCCTGACCCCACAGAACTAGGAACTCAATTCCCTCTGCACAGCCAAAGCAGCAGAAATGAAAAGGGGGCAATAATACCACTCTGCTATTGCTACTGAAGCAAAGATAAATAGTTGACAAAATTGTTGGTTTTTTTTTATTTTTTAATATGTGTATTTAGAAATAAAGAATATATATGTGTATTTAAAAATAAAGAATATTTGTGTTTAAATTAAATTATCCATGTTTTATACTACATGCTCATGATGCTCACCTTGCATTTTCCCCATGAAAACATGTATCGTTTATCCTGACAAACCACTAGCCCTAGTAAGAGGAGATCCAAATTTTTGGCAGCAAATTATGCTATTCTGTGTATATTTTCAGTCTAATACAAGGTAGAGGAAAAGCCCCCACTCTTTTTCCTAAATGGATAGGGTCTTGCTAATTTAAGAGAAAAAAAAAACCAAAAAAAAAACCCCAAAAACAAAAACTGAACTTCTGAACCTCTCATAATAAAGATAAAATTTAAAGAAACAAACCTTCTCAAACATTCTCCAAAGAAATCTTTATATTTCACTATCATGGAATTTCACCAGGACTCTCTGAGTTATTTTCAATTCTCATTTTTTGGATAACCAGCTCTTTGTCCTCTAGTTTGCACTGCTCTGAATTTACAGGGTTTGCTGCCACCCCTTTCAGTTACTGAATTCAGAAAGATTCCTCTTTAAGCAATCTTACCTGTTCTAAGCATATTTGAAATCATTTAACTGCCTATTCGTTATACTAATGACTTCAGAATGGCTTTGCATGTGCACTATGTCAACAGATCCAGTTCTCTATCCTTAATAAATATACCTAATCAAGTTGCTGGAAATTTTGTATCTCTGTATCTCTCTGGAAATGAGCTCCAAAATTGGTACCATTTGAAGAGCAAAAAAAAAAAAAAAAAAAAAGAGCCATCTTTTTTTTTGCTTTGTGGAATTCTTAGGTTTCAGCAGTCATGCACATGGTACATATGGTCTGTCAGCATAAGTTACCTGAGTTCATTCACCATTTTAGTCAGTGAAAATCTCACCACCTGTGCTAGATGCTAAAATATTGATAAATAATATATGTGGAAATTAGTTACTATTAATGTATAAGATTTTGCTATATTAAAAAGTTCCCACTAGGCAGAATGAATTTGTATAATTAAGATCATTTATCTGTGAAAAAGTGAGTGTTTGAAGTTGCCAATGATATGTATCACAACATTATCAGAAATTATTAAAAAATCCACACTGAAAAAAAAGGAAGGGAGCAGTTCTCTACAAAGGCAAAATAAAGGCACTTTGGAGCTTCTGAAAATTCTTAAATGCTAGACACTAATATAAAATGTTTTGTTTATTCAAGATGTGTTATTCAACTCAAATAAAATACTTTGTTTATTTAAGATTTGTTATTCAACATAAGTATGAAGACTGACAAGAATGTTATGTAAGTAACTCAGTGAAACTTGCAGGACACATCATCATCTTATTTACTTGGTTTTAAATGTCTGCTCAATGACATGAGCCTACAAGACCTGTGCTTTGTTTAAAGTTCTGATGGATAATTCAGGGCAAGTAATTTCATCTCCCTGTGTCTTCATTTTTTACACTCATCTCTATACTGGGGGATACTGGGATGCTGTACTGGAAATAATAAGGGTTTAATTATCTCCTTCTGAGCATCATTTCTCTTACCTCAGGACAGCACAGAAGAGAAATGACAAATATACACAGTTTTTCAGGTTTCTTTGACCCTCTTAGAAGAGAAAAAAGTTACTTAAAAGGTGTGGTTCACTGACACAGTAGGGGTGAAAATCTACTTCCATTAAAGAAGAGATGGGTTTGCCACCATTCTCAACAGGGCTGGATTTCATTTGTCTTTGATGGGATTTTGCATATTGCCTCATTTCAAACTGTGCTTATTACATATTTCACTTCAATTTGTAAGGAAAAACATCTAAACTCATAAAGAAAAACCTCTCCTCTGGAGGAATGTTATGCATAAAGAAGGTGACAAGGAGCAGCCATTTCATCCAGAAAGCTCTGAGAGTCTGGCTTTAAATTTATCACAGAAGAAATAAAATAGCCACCCGAACTGTGGGCATTGTTTTGACTCTAAAATATGCACCTTTGTTCCATGCCTTGGCTGCCGTAGAGGTATCAGATGTTTGTGGTGCTGCCCAAGAAGAACAGGCAGGTTTATTGCTGTTCCTTGCTCCTGTTTTTCCCAAGCTGCAGCAATCAAACGAACAAGGAAAGTCGTTTCTCCAAGGTGGAGTAGATATCTGTTAACATGCCTGCTGATTTTATGGTGGAGTAGAAGGAACATAGCTGTAACTGCTCGCTGTAGAGCACTCTTAAACTTGCATTTATTTACATAGCATCTATGGCATTTAGCCGACTGAAGAGAATTGATTAGCAAGGAGGCTGTTAAACAGCAGTCCTCTAGCAGGCACTGCACCGAGGATTAGAGGTTTATTTCACTAATTGCCCTCCTGTAGTCTTTATGAGTCAGTTCTAAAAAAACATAAAGGAGCGCTCCGAACTGTGTTTGGAATAAAAGCAGAGTGATGCTTTTCACAGCACAGAAATCCCATAGATGAGCTCTTTTAGAAATGGGTTTAGGATTTTCCAGCCAAATTTTTCCTCTCTGGTGAACTCTTGCTGTATCCCTACTATGCTGTTTAACCCTAGAGAGCACGGCATGCTGAAAAACAGACCTGCAGCTGACACATTAAGGATGATGTTTTCTTAGCTGTCCAGCACAGCTGTCTGGGATGTAGGAGCCACACACCTTTGTTTTGGAGATTTTTTTTTTTTTTTTTTAATCAGGGAAAGCAAAAATAAAGCCCTCACCTTTGCGGTTTTAAAAGAAAAAAAAGGAGATGTGCACCCTTAAGAGCAGTGTTGCTGCTCACACGAAGGCTCCAGCTGCTCCCGGAGGCTTCCAGGGCATGGACAGCACCACTAGAGGGCTCACAAAGTATTTAAAGGGTTATTACATGTGGTACATGGAAAATATTTGTCTCATTTCACTTTCTGATCCCCCATTAGTACGAGTAACGAATTTCAGAACTGAACCTGCTAAAGAGTGCCTTTATTTTAAAGTCAGCCCCGTGCACTGCCACAGGTTCGCCTCCACATGGGGACACTTCCACCTCCTGACCTCTCCTGGGTAAACATGCCTGCCATGAAAACAGTTTTGGCCTGAAAAAGCTGCAGTCACCAGGCAGAGGCAGCTGTTCTGCAGAGCAGCACCTGCCCTTGCCAGTGCTTCCAGAGGAATGGAGGAGTTCAGATACAGCAATATAGCAATATTGAGGTATTGTATATGTCAGTGCTTCAGAAAAAAACCAAACCAACCAACCAACCAACCAACCAAACAAACAAAAAAAACCCCCACCATAAACTTATTTCCCTTCCTCTTCGTAACAATTCAGGGATGACAGACTGTCAGATGTATGAAGATTTTGTTATACTGTTCATGGGGTCAGGGAGGTTGGCCTTCCATGCAATTAGATATGAAAGCTATTTGTGGCTACTAACAAATAATGTTAACTACCCCTAAAACACATTTCCTCTGAAGAATCAAGATCTATCTTTGTTGATGGGGGAGAATACCAAACTAGTATAATGAGTTTTCTTTTTTATCTTAGCCCTGAAGACCTTGTTACAGCATTCTGTGTTGAGAGTAGAAATGTTCCAATATACAGCCCCAAACTAAAAAATGTGAAGGCAATAATCGCAGGAGTATTTCAACACTAACTGAAATTAATTTCCTTTTTTTCTTTTTTTTTACTCTTTCTTTTCCCTTTCCTCTCTGAAACAGACTGCCAAGGGAATTATTATGATTACTCTGCATGTTTTGCAGATGGTTGGCTGCTGCACAGGGTTCTCAAGAGAGGTCAACATCCTATAGCATCCAGCTTGGATGCTGCCCTACAGACCAGCTGAGCTATGGAAGTCCTTAGTCAGCAAAGCTTTTGCTGACATGACTAATTAAAGTCTCTGGTACGTGTCACCTCCTCAAAGCTCAGACTAAAGCTCTTTCATGAGCTGGGACCTGATTTTATTCTCCTATTAAACCCAGTGGATATACTCTACCTGTAAGGAATGGAAGCTGAATTGGACTTTTAAAAATATTTATATGTACATGTGTATATACACAGATATACATAGCAGATTTACCATAAAGCTGTAACCCATGTGTTCAGAAGCCATGTTCAAGGATGTTTTCAGGAGCTTCAGCTAAACCTCAAAAGATTTTTTCTAAGGGATACTAGAGACAAGGACATTGGTTATATCATGTCACTGCTCTGAGGATAGAAAATTTTCCTGCCTTTTGGCTTTGCTATGTGGCATTCAGTCAAACAGGTCAGAAAGACCAAGGGACAGGCTGATGGGAGACAGCAGGCTGTGTGTTTATTTATTCTGCAGCTTTTTGGGACATAATTGATAGATCCACCTTTCTGGTACCACTCCACAGGGAAGTGGAAGAGAAAAAGGGGCAATAGTGACACAATGCTGCAACACTCACCTGGAGGATCCCCTGCTTTCTTCATGAATGCCAGTATTGTAGACACTCTGCTTCCATGATTACACTGATTAAAGATCATATTAGGAATAGCAACTGCCCCAAAGGCTCTGTTTGGTTGGGATGCTCAGATCTGCTCTTTCAAAGAATGAGAACAATACAAAAGACCAGACTTTCAGACCCAAAGAAGGGTAAAGGATCAGCTGCTGCAGGTTGTGTTGGAGCCAGCCAGCCCCCCTGACTGACAGGAAGGCTGTGACTGGAGTCAGGAACAAGCATTGCTCTTGTACTGAGGGTTTTCTGCTGCACATGGCATTAACTCCATCTGTCCAGACCTTGAGGAAGGTCTCCAGGGCTTTAACCTTAGAGGGAGACAAAGAATTCTCTACCATCTGAGGACTTTAAAAGACCACTCCATTCTCCCCCCATGTGCATTCTGAAAGAAAACTGAAATCTGTCTTCATTACAGCAGTACCATCCTTCAGGGCAGGAACATGTTTCCCTGACACATCCATTTCACAGGGAAAAATGCATGGAGGTGATAATGCTGAATAAACCGTCCAAGATTTTCAAAGCCACCTTGTGTAAAATGTGGATTTTCACATCCTGTAGGGAGTTAGAGCCTCTGCCCTCATTATCTGAACTACACCCACATGGGCAGTCCCTGCAAATATGGCATTATGCAAGTTTGAGTTTCAAATTTATTGTTCAAAATTAATTTGGAACCAGTGACTGACCCAGACACATCTCCTCATCTATATCAACAAGTCACACAGGTTGGGGGTTGCAGGCATCTTGGATTTCTAAAATGCAAATTACATATTTATAGAAATTCATGTGTATAATATCTTTTATTTCAAGGTGGGCTTTTTCATTTTGAACAATTTTCATGAAGTTGCATACCACTATTTATGTATGATGAGGTTGTATAGACTAATAAAAGCAAAGAAATTACAAGGTAAGGTTGATGATAAATTGATGATACATTCCTAACTCATGCTGTTGTGCCTGGCTATTGCAGGACTGACAACCAGCTCATGATAATTACATATTGTGAGGGGGGAATAATTGTTTTGGGTTCCTGTTACTTTACTGGCATGTTACTTCATGCCAACTTTATTGGCATGTTTGATTAATATCTCTTTTTTATGTTTGGAACTCATAAGGCCTGCAAACACAAATGCAAACCTGATGGGTCAGGAAGAACAAGGCTGGTTTTGGCTCTTGTAAAAAACAATCTTAATTATAGAATCGGAGAATCTTAGAATTGTTTGGGTTAGAAGGGACCTTAAAGATCATCCCATTCCAAACCCCCTGCCATGTGCTGAGACACCTTCCACTAGACCAGGTTGCTCAGAGCCCCATCCAACCTGGCCTTGGACACTTCCAGGGCTGGAGAGTCCACAACCTCTTGGGACAACCTGTCCCAGTGTCTCACCACCCTCACAGTAAAGAATTTCTTCTTAATATCTAATCTAAGTCTACCCTGTTTCAGTTTAAAGACATTATCCCTTGTCCTTTCACTACCTGCCCTTGTAGAAAGTCTCAATTCAATTTTTACCACAAAAACATGCCGTTCTTGCTTCTCTTTGCTATCCATTCTTGACCAAGCTCATTATTTCCAGAAGAGACACCAGCCAGTCTTGTTTCTGTTTATGAGAGAAGGAGGGGCTTTGAAGAGCAAGAGGAAGGAGCTGTTACACACAGTGACTGCAGGTTTCTGTTGGTCACTGCTTTTACTCTTTCCTAGAGTTCAAAAGCAAACATGTCTTTCCATTCCCTCATTGGATATGAATGTAGTTTCAATACCAGAGCAGTGGTGGTATTTAGAGAGGAGTTTAGTCATTTTTGCTCTCTCATTTTACACTCTTATGTCCTTAACCCAACTAAAATGGTCAGAGCACTCTGGGCCAGCAATTTTTGTTCTCTCAACACACACACGGTCCCCAGCACTACAGGGTCCCACTCCAATGAAAACATTAAATGCATCTCTGCTAGAATGCTAAATAATTGATCACAAATCCCTAAATCATACAATGCAATGTAATTTCTCCTCCCAGATTTTCTTACGATGTTATTTATATCAGCTTACGGTATCGATAAAAGAAATTTGTAATGAAGTCCCAGAGATGCTTTGATTTAATGTGGTTACACAGACTATCATTGCAAGTGGGAACAAATGGCTCTAATGGATTTTCTAGTACCTTGTTTTCATCATTCATAATAGACTTTCATCTGTGCTGGTCGGAACTGTAGGATGTCCGTGTGTTCTGCACCCAGACTTTAACAGATCTATATTTTATGGCCCTACAGTAAAAGTAATTGCAGGTTCTGTAATGTCTGTGTACTGTTCCAACTGAAAGCAATCCATTTAGAGACTTCTGGAGAGTTGAGTTGTTTCAGTTACAAGTGCATGAGCTGAGATGAGTTCCAGTCATGCAGCTGGCCAGTTACCTGCCTCTTTTTAATGAGGGCACATTCCAGAGATCTTTCTTTTCCCTTCCCTATACCAAAATAGAATAAGTTTTTTGAACATGAGTGGTTTGAGCTGAAAGAATCCTGCCCCTGAGTTTCATCAGTTCAGAGGAAGTGCAGGAAGGTGGAGGCCAGCACGGAAGATGCTGGCAGCTGGAAGCAGCAGTGAGGGCAGGATGCCAGCATGGATGCTCACCCTCTTCCCAAATCAGACCCTTCGGCTGCAGCTCACACTTGACAAAAATCAAGAATTGATTTTGATTCACTGTCTGACCTCAAATTAGCTTTCAAAAGCCGTGCAACCGTTCTTGGCAATCCTGCCTTAGGAAAGCAGGAACTAAGGCAATCAGAAAAACAAAATCACTTCCTTCTTTCTTTTTCTCTTTATTTTTTCCCTTTTTTTTCTTTTTTTTTTTTCTTTTTTTTTTTTTTTTTTTTATGTTAAATGAAAGGGTAATTATACACTCTACCTAAGATCGGAGGGTTCTGCCAAACATTTGTACCTACACAGCCCTGCACAGCACTGCCTCCTGCCCCCATGGTAACAGCCAGCCCTGCAGCAGGAATCTGGCCCAAGAACAGGAGAAGGTAACAGGGGAATGTGGCTTTTTAAAGGCACAAATGCCCTCTAAATGCCAGTTCTGCCATTTGCACCTCTTGAGACTGAGAATAACTCAGTCCCAACGTTAACAGTGCCTTTTTCACTCTGTGTGATGAATGGATTAATCCTGCTGTTATCAGAATAATTAATCTTGCTTGACACTCCAGGCAAAAAAATCCAATATGCTGGATTCCACAGACATGGCAGTGCCTCATAGTATTTTGTTATTTTTTTCAATGTATAATTAATAAGGATAGTAGGGAATCCAGAAGAATCAGCCAGCATTAAAACAAGCAGAAAACAGAAAGTCAAGATATCTGGAGTTGAGTCTCAGCTATTTCAATGACAGTATCAATTGAAAATAAACTCCACAACTGAGAGACAGACAAGATCCAGTTGCAGCTGGCTACAACATAGATGCCACTTCCTAACTACCTAAAACTATTTTATGTCATGACATGAATTATTTCTCTCAGTGATTAGTTTTATTTTAATATGTTACTATTTTCACAATATTCTCCTTGACTGATACATTCAGAAGTATCAGCTGGAGAGAAAAGGGTAGCCAGCCTATACCTTTGGCATTGTCAGCCTCCCAAAAGCACCCATTCAGCACAAAAACTTCTGCATGGCTAAATAGGCGAAAAAGTATTCTTTAGTCCCATGGGTAGACAATAGAGAATACTCATACTAATCATGTCAATTTTTATTTTCAGAATGGCTCCCCAAAAACTTTCCTTGACTCAAAAAATACACATCCTTCCTCCAGCTCTAGAAAACCACATGAATCAAACAGTTATTTCCAAACACCATATTTTTTTGGCTTAAAAATTACCTCCCCTCCCAACACACCCACAGTATCTTCTAATGTGCTTTTTTTCCCCCTGGTTAAATACTCATTCTGAGGCTGCAGAGATGACCATACAATATTTGCTGTGTGTTTGGTTCACCTCCCTACCTGGTAAAATAAACTATTACAACATGCTTGGAGTTCCTGCAAGAACCAGTGGGTTTGTGCATGGCTGTTTGATGCAATCTTCACTTGGCCTGGACACCACTGCCCTGCTGTAGCTCAGAACTTGTCCTGAGAGACATAAAAACCTTTATTTCTATTTTCAGGGGGGAAAAAGTGTCACTTCAGAGGGAGTTGTTAAATGGCATCTTCACTCTGCAATATCCCCAGCTGAAGATGCCATAAGGTAACTCTGTGTCACTCCAAGCTGCTCGTGAGGAACTGCTGTGCTGGTACACAGAGCTGATCATGGGACTTTGGGAAATTTGGGAATGAGAAGAATTTGCTTGAGTTTTTAGGAACTGGTGTGCTGGTACACAGACCCGATCATGGGACTTTGGGAAATTTGGGAATGAGAAGAATTTGCCTGAGTTTTTAATCAGAGAAGAAAACAATCCTTGGTACAGACACTCAGTTGTGGTCACTTGCCATGGCCTTACAGACTTCAGCTGAACAGCTTTATGTAGCAGCAGCAGCAAGGTCTGGCCCCTCAAACTCCTGAAGGGAGGTAGAAGGAAGAAACCATACTAACAGGGAAAACAGTGTTTGCTCAGAAGTTCTGTGTGTTCTTGGATCAATGTGAAAGGGTGTGATACCATTTAGAGATATGAAAATGCATTCTTGACCCACAAATCCATTCTCCCCTCATCCACCGTGATGGTATTTCAGTCTTATGGAGCTCTCGTGGAAATATACAAAGCAGAATCACTGCTACCTGTTCAAATCTTCCTTAAAATCAAATGCATTTTTCAGCCACAAGACCTATCAGACATCTGGCAGGGGTTAGACACTTACGTGTCATGATTAGAGGTGGTCTACAGGAAGGTATCTTTGTTCCTCTTAGGGAAGCTGGACTAGATGGTCTTTAAGGTCCCTTCCAACCCAAAACATTCCATGGTTCTTTTATTGGGATTTTGAAGCAAGGTTTTGGAAGCTGGGGGACTACAGGGTTTTTTCTGTGAGAAGCTGCTGGAAGCTTCCCCTATATCTGACCCCACACTAGAACAGGGGAAAGGTGTGAGGAGTCCTCCCCCTGAGGAGGAAGGAGCAGCAGAGATGAGTGATGAACTGACTGCAGCCCCTATTCCCTGTCCCCTTGTGCTGCTAAGGGATAGGAGGGGGAGAAATGGGGGTGAAAGGAGGGGGGAAAATGGGGGTGAAATTGAGCCCAGAAGGAAGGGAAGGGTGGGGGGAAGGTATTTTAAGGTATGCTTCTCATTTCTCATTATACTACTCTGCTTTTATTGGTTATAAATTAATCTGATTTTCTGACATCAAGTCTGCTCTGCCCATGAGGGTAATGGGTGAGTGATCTCTCCCTGTCCTTATCTCGACCCATGAACCTTATGTTGTATTTTCTTTGCCCTGTCAACTGAGGATGGGAGTGATTTTGTGCCTTTGGTGGGTGCCTGGTATCCAGCCAGAGTCAACCCAGCACAACTCATCAGACTTTTCCTAGAGGAAAACTTAATCAGCAGTGAGAGACAAACCAGACCCCCAGAAAGTTTTAGTCATCCATGGAGCCAAAGCAAAGGTCCTGCAGCTCTTGATCTAATTGAGCTCAAGCTCTGCAGCGGAGAGATTGGAAATTTCTGGAACCTTTATTTTAATGGGATCTCTTTGGGCTATCCAGTGCTTTCCTTTGGGACCAAAGCTGGATTCTGGAAATACTCTCCAGAGCAGTGGATATGTTGTCTGAACCAGCTGGTCTGAGGCCCAGCACACTCTCAATGCTGCCATGAAGCAATTTCCAAAAGTGTGGTGCCAGATAAGGACAGGACTGGGAGCACAACCAGCAGCCACAGAAACAGACTCGTCCTTCAGCAGCAGGGACCATGAGATGCAAAACCAGGTTTGTTAATACCCTATTTTAATCACTCTGCAAATGTTTTTCTTTCAATTTCTTCAACACCTCAAAACTTTGCTTCTGTTTGGCTAACAAATATGGTGTAAAGTTTATGTTTGTTTTTAAGGAGCCTTTTACAAGCTAGAAATTGCATGTTTTCAGCTGAGGCAGTTGCAGACTAACACAACCACTGATGGCTAAAACATTATCTTGTTTCTCTGCACTCATTTTAGTGTCTCTAGCTGGTATTTCTCATTGGTATTGTTCATTTTATAGCAGGACTATCCTTCAGCATATTTGCGTACAGGGCTAACCACAATAGGGCCCTGTTTCATAATTGTGTTGAGGTAATACCCAAGGCTCTCAGCAAGAATAATAATAAGTGACATGACACAACTGTGCTGAGTCACACCTTTTTAAAGCCCAGCTCTTTTTGAGGGACACAAGAGCATAGATAAAAACAGCCAAAGGCAGCAAAGAGCCCCTTCTGAGCAGCTCCTGGTAACTCATTCAAGTCAGTGGTCATAAACAACAATAGCACAGCTGTTAGATAAATGGGATGCTTACAACTGCACACAGAAAACCTAAAAATTTCAGCAACAAACCCATTAGCTTTTACTACATGAGTGTACAGGACCTGCTGTTTCAGTAGTGCTCTGCTGGGTAACATAAAACCTGTAGAGAAAACACGGAGAAGTCTGGCACCCATCCATTCCTCCATCTGTTGGAGGGCAGCTGGGAAACTGCCCCAACCCATCCTCAGACTCAGGGATTCTCTCATGTGGCAGCCACTGCCAGGGTATCAGAACAGTGACCAGCACGTTCACAAGCCTCAGTTTGCAGTAAATGCCCTTTATCATCTCTCCTTAGCACTTAAAATAAAAGTGCCTTTTTTTGCAGCTGTTTCAATCAACCCCACTCCTGGGATGTTTATTTTCAAAACAGGAAAATCACAGACATTCAGCACCACTTGTGGATCATCTCACCAGCCTATGACCATATCCAGCACAATCCTCTTCACCAGAAAATTTAAAACTGGTTTCTACCACATCTTATTAACATCTGTAACCCACAGTTCCATGCACAACAGCAGAGAGCACATTCTGAGAAATATATGATGTATATCAAAGAGACTAGAGTGGGGACACATCAGAACACAAGGCAAAGACATCATCAGCCAGCGTCTGTTGTTTTATTCCATGGGGGATTTTTGGGGTAAGGTGTTTTTCTTTTTCTTCCCTGGACTACGTAGTCTTCCTAATTTGTTATGACTCTAAAAGAACAATAACCTAGGATGAAGGAATTAGATTAAGTCCTTCCAGTTAGTTAATTTCCATGATCTAATATTTCCCTCGTGTTCCAACATAACACTGTGCTCTGCTGACGACATCAGGGCTAAGGAAGTCTCTTAGAAGTCGGATTCAATTCAAGGGCAAGGCAGACCAGAGACCACTTAGTTCCCAGACAAAGTATTCTTGGTTTAGTGTGCTTGTAGGTGAGCCAGAAGCTGTAATGAAAATACTTAGGAAACCAAGTCCCCTTGGATACAGAAGATCAATAATGTTCTCAACAAAGTTGAAAACAATTCAGAACATGGTGTCTCACCAACTTGTACTGTAATGTTTTACTGTAGTTTCTGTGGATCTCATTTTTTGGCAATATCTTGGAACAGCAATCAATACTTGCCCAGGGTATGCCTCCCTTCCCATTTATTCCATTTTCCAGCCAGTGGCAACAACAATTATTTAAGGACAACTAAGCATTGGTATGTTTCTAATGCTGAGTATTTACTGTATGTGTAACAAGGATCAAGACCTTTCCATGCTGGATACTACAGAAGAAAAGATCCCCAGATACCCATGTTGGAGCATCTGAGGAAATTCTGCATAAAATAAACGGCAATGGAAAATCACCAGTGGGTTTCCTACCCTTTCATCCAGCAAATAAAAATGCTACCGCAAAGACAGTAGACACTAAAAAGGAATGGACAATCTATCAAGGGGGCTGAGCTTGTACGTAGGAAGGCAGAGAAGTAATTATTTTAACATTATGGGGATATGGGTTTCGTGGCAGCAAAGTAAATAAAAAAAGAGCTGGGTTTGTGGAACTGATTCCTGGTATGTGCTACTTTTGTTTTTCTATTGGTCTCTATTTTATGTTTTCCAGAAAGGTCAAAGTGTGAGATGGAAGATTTTGGTTTATGTCTGTATATTATGAAGTAAAGCAAAGCAATCCATCAATCCAGTAGCTGGTGTTTAATCTCCTTTCTTCCTTAGACCTGCTTCTCCTGCCCTTCCAAGAGGATGGGAACTGTGTCATTCCCAGGAAGTATAACAAACCCTCAACTTCAGAAACAAAATCTTACTGAGCCTTTGGGAAATGCTCTGAACAACGCTGCCCATCTCCTCCTGCAGCAAAACATTGCAGCAGAGACAGTGCTGGTGGAAATGAGTGGCAGAGGAATATTGCAAAATACGTGTGACTTTGGAGCCCAGTATGACTGTCTGATGGAGCTGAACACAGGGACACACTAGGAAAAGCACTGCAAACTGATGGCTTTACTGAATACTGAGCAGCAGCATGAACAAGGCATACGCAGCACAAGGAAAACAAATGTGTCACCTGAAATAATTAAGGCAAGTTATTCATTCAGTGCTTTTGGGTAAGTAAGGAGCAATGTTATCCTTGTGCCCAGAACCAGCTCAAGTTTTTGGTTTCCAGATCCTTCTTCACAGAGTTGTCAAAAGAACTTTACTGTAAGCAAATTCTGGATGTTGCCTACGCTTGATTTCTTGGCCCCAGGTTTTCAGTTCAACTGCACCAGCAGGAGCAGCACAGGCAGAGTGAGCATGGAAAAGGCCCCTGGGATGGTGACACCCTCACCAAACCACCACTTCCATCTGCTGGGAACAGGACAAGGCACCTCCATTGCCACATCTGCACTGACAACCCTCAGCCTGTGGGATTTCCCCTGGTTAATCATCTGATCTCCAGCCCACAGCCAAACTGAACCATCAGGGTTACAGGTGAGGGAAGGAAAAATGCTCTTTTTTCTCCCTTTGCATCCCTCCTCCTTCCACCTCCCAGCCTCCTCCCTCACCTGAATCAATCCAAAGCTGCAGGAGTAGAATCACAAGTTAAAGAGCAGAAAATAGGGAATATGGAAAAAGCTTGTCATAAAAAGGGGTTACTCATACCATCATGAGGAAGCAGGGTGATTATACACACTTTACACAGAGTGATAGAAACAATAGGATTACTCACACAATTTCAAACCCTAATGAAGTGCATCAGTTACACTCCCACAGCAACCTGGAGAAGAAAGAAGAGTAAAATCTGCTGGTGTAGCCTAATAAGGACTTTGTGAGAGAATCACAGTTAACATGTCCTACTTATGGTTTGTCATAGGCCTGCTGGGGACTGCAGTCTGGGGTTTCTAGATGTGCTCAGCAACCCAGTGTGGGGAGAGAGAGAGAGAGAAGCACAGATGTGTGTATTTTTTGTATTTTTCCAGCCACTTCTTCTTCCAGAGTCATCCTTAACATAATCAGTTCAGGAGGGAGAGAGTAGATAGAGGGAAGGTGGGTACAAAATCAAAGGAGGAAGTTCACCAAGCTATTTTGAAACTCTGAAGAATACCCTTTGTATTTAAATTTAAATCCCAGGTGACACACCAAAAAGACAGAGGAGCAGGACAGAGCTTCTTGAGTGCAATCCTACAACCAGATCTCCTGGAAAGAGCAAGCTGGATCAACTTTGTGCCTGTGACTGTGAAGGCAGTAACCTGCAAATGGAACCAATGAAAGGAAACACACCCTTTGCAATTTGATGATTTCCCACCTGTGACAACCTCATGGGAAACTCCAAGGCTTCAGAAT
This sequence comes from Cettia cetti, assembly GCA_013401135.1. NCBI lineage: Eukaryota > Metazoa > Chordata > Aves > Passeriformes > Sylviidae > Cettia > Cettia cetti. The sequence goes on along the minus strand of VZUI01005733.1, from coordinate 16,289 downwards.
CTGTAATCCTTGACTTTGTGTGAGATTGAAATAATTGAAATTGCTCCCTTCATACTTACAAAAACTCTTCACTGCTGCTTCATATAATTTTGACCTACTGTAATGTTACAAAAAAAAGTCTAAATGTAGGCATAAAAATAAAACTTAAAGTGAGCATCATGCATCCTAAATGTATTGAAATAAAGCAAAACATTTCATAAAGATGTTGGTGAAATTGGTGAAATCATTGTGTTCTGTGTCAAATCAGCACTTTCTAAGCCTCTGTCCAGCTCAAGAATTTGTATGCTTTGCTATTCCTTTTTTGCAGAAAAGCTTTCCTAATGTTTGTGATCACACCATGATAACTTCTTCATAGCATTTGTGCTTAAAATTCCCTTTGCTCACATTGAAAAAATAATCACACAGCTTTTTTTTTCTTTTTTTTTTTTTTTTTTTTTTTTTTTTTTTTTTTTTTTTTTTTCTTTTCACTTCTTGCCTCTAGAGCACCATCAGCTTCATAAGAAGCTTGGAGCTATTCAGTTTGAATTATCTCAAGCAAAATTGTGCAGGAGATGCCTCAGTTTTCATTGCCCCTTCCCTGAGTGTCTGAGCACTCCAAAGGCAGAACTGGAACCCCAACATCAACCCATTAGTGTTTTTTTTTTTTTTTGCAGCAACCCATTAGTGTTTCTGTTTAGTATCATGCCTGATGTTACAGTACACCCTCCCTTAAGAAAGGCAGGGTTTAATTGACCAAACAAGAAAAACAAATGCTTCCCCAAGGCATAAATTCCATGAACTGTTTGGATGTTTTCTATGAAGCTAACAAACACTTCTGTCAGTATTTGGAAGGCTTAAGACACTGGGTTTTGAATGGACTGAAGCAAAGAAGAGACAGCATTAATTGGATTTTACAGTTTCAACAAGTTTAAAGACATTCCAGGGTAAATACTACTTGTTTTATAACATTGCTCATAAATAAATGAAGTTTTTAAGACAGACTTTGTACTCTGATTAAAATTATTTTTTTAGTTACGTTAATACAGTTAGAATAACAGAAAAAAATGTGGTTATATTCCAAACTTACAGGGAAGAGTGTCAGGCCTGCTCTTGAACCCTTCTTTTTAATGTATTTGTATTTAATGTGTCCCTGCAATCAGACTACATGTGGGAACACTACATGCAACTTTATGGACTTTTGGGAGCTCAGTGCAGCTGCAGGGTTATAATCCACAGATGATCCAAACACAGGAAAAAAGTGGATTCAGTTTTTAATACCAACATCATTTACTGACTTCATGCTGGTGTAGTGTAGGTGAACACAAGACTATAGAGAGGAGGACTAATTCTTGTTCTTTCCAAACAAATGAAAAACATTAAACCAGCATTTTCACTGCCAGAAAACAAACAAACAAACAAACACCCACCCCCCCCCAAAAAAAACCCCAACCAAACAAAAATCAAGAAAAAAAACTCTTCAACTTTCCATGGTTCTAGCATTGAAAAAAACACTGTCAAGCTGGAATTCAGGCTCCAAAGCCATTAAGTTATTGAGAATGTCTCAGCACTGTCCTTAGGATCAATGAATCAAAGGCATACCACTGTCTCACAGGCATGTTCCCTGGTTTTTCCCCCTTGCTCTTCCCCCTGAGGGAGAACATTCCAGAAAGGATGTTGAATTTACATAGAAATATGATACAGGGAGCCTGGAAGGAAGAGATACCTGACAGGTTTGGGTTACCCAAGAGCTGATGTTTTTCTCCTCATATCTGAAATGATCTGTAAGTGCTCTGATGTGCGTGATTGCCTGAAAACTGAATGCTTAATGCACACAGTCAAAATGTGAAGCACATACATGAAATTTCAGCTTGATCAAACCCAGGGAATGAAGTTCCTAATGCAGGAGTTAATACAGATACTATTCAGACCATATTCAGAAAATAAATATGGAATAGCAATCCATATTGCCCAATCTGTACATTGCCAGACAGAGCTAATCCTAATGAATGGAGCTATTTTGAATCATGATTTCCCTAGCATGATTTAATTATTTAAGTTTATCAATTGCTTTTAAGCTCCAAGCCAAATTCTACCAAGGTGTAGTTGTGGCATGAGGTTTAGTGGAATAAACTCTTGGATATTTTGGACATTTGCAACCAGCTGTGATAGTAGTTTTTAATAACTTAGGACTGCTGCAATCCAGGCCTGTTTTGAACAGGTGAACATTTCCAGTTCAACCAAAGCACAAGACTTTGAACCCTTCCCTACTACAAATATGTCCTAGTTGCCTGATTTTTTGGTTAAGAAAAGAACATTACTTAGTGTGTAGATGGGTATCTACAAGAAAATCTGATTAGCCAGCTAGTCTTCATTTTGGAGAGGCTACTGAGCATATTTCCTTAGAAGATGATCAGTTTAAGCAACATTCCTTTAAATTGCCTGGGTTTAAACCCACAGACCTGAAAACTATATTTTCCTTCTTGACTGCACTGTGAACTTCTCAACTGTCCCTGAGTAACTTAGATTTCTCAGTACTGTTATTTTTTGACAGAGTGTTGGAAAATAGTCTTCTCACACGGGTTTTGGTTTTGAACAAAATCAAAATTTGAGGTCAGGTTTTGCCCTCAACATTTTTCATATGCAGTTGAGTTCGTGCTTCTACATAGATTCACCTTGGAGAAGAAACAGCCTTCAGAATCCTGAGCAGAATTTGAGGAGCAAAAAACTACTCATATTAGAGGCAAGAAAACACTCCTACACATATCTTTACTAAGGAGTTAAATCATAATAAACATCCAGAATTTAGAAAATTTAGAAAGAAGCAATCTTGAATAATTAGGGTTTCTAGTTACTGGTTACTAACTACAAATTAACAATGTTATTGAAATGCCATTTAGTTTTTCATGACAGATTGGCACATTAAAAAAAAAAAGAAATTTATTTTATTTTGTACTAAGGATTGTAAGAGAATTGTGTTATTTACTACCCTAACTATTCAGAAGTACAAATTGGATTTTATGTATTAACAGGACCCCCAGAGTATTACAAATTTTACTTCAAAGGACTGTGTATCATAAAATTAAAAGACAAAATTACTTTGCTTATAATTTTCCTGTTTTAAAAGTATCAAGCAATCCAAATGAAGAAACTCAATCCTATGCAGTCTGTTTGACCAGCTGCACAGGTAAAAACAAAGCAAAAGCTAATAATTTGAACCAAATGTAACTAATTACAGAATAATTAACCCTGATACTAATAGTATCAATATCATGAGACTCTTCTCCTCTCTTTGTAACAGATTGTAAGTTCTAGGGGTTTATAGGAGATGAGTTTGGGCATATAGTTTGGAGAGTTCTCAAGGTCAGCGTGTTTTGCTTAAGAGTTTTGCAATATGAAAACCAAATATATTTGCAAAATTTGCAATCTAATTCAATTTTGAGCTCAGATTACATCTTCTAGAGGCTCTTTGTGTTCAGATCTACCAAGTTTTTGACTGCAATCTATATGCAATTAGAAAACAAGCAAGTGAAAAAACACTCTGTAACCTAGCTGCATAAGTTTCCCAAAAGAGTTTCCATGCTTTTAAGGGAAAATTCACTTCATCAATACAGCAAATCTTTTCAAAATCTTTTTGTTTTTTCAAAGGATGAGAAAAAAAGAGTTTTGCTGTGCCATGGACAGGATGTTGAACAAAGACGTTTTAGTGGAAATAGTGGTGTGTATCTCCCACCATATCTATTTAGTAGTTATACTTAGGTAGCAATAAAAATGAGGGATGGATCATTATTGATTATGGAATGAAGGCCAGACTGGTGTCTGAGCAGTTGGAGTAATCTGAACTCTGTAGACTGCTGGATGCTTCTCTGTGGCACAGAGTACAAGCTAAGAGTTTAATGGAAGGAGTTACTATAAATAATATCTCTTCTACTTCGTCTCAGACTGAGTAAGTGCAGCCACCACAGCAAACCAGTACTATATCCACCTGAAAATGCTGGTTGTGACAAGATAAATACTGCAAGTTACTTGAGGTGTCTTTTTAAGAATTTGTAGTTCCAGCTTATTTGGCATTGACAAAATTTGACACAGGCACACAAAAATGCTGTAATCACTTTCATATCCGATTTTAATGGAAAGTAAGAGTCATTGAATCTGCATTGCATTCTTTCCCAAATGCTCTCTATATCTTTTCCCTTGCATCAGGAAGATTTTACTGCTGTTGTTATCAGATTCAAAGATGATATGGACTTGAGAAGTACCTGGCTTAATTTTGCTGTATCATCTACTACACAAATCTGTTTAAAGTTGTTTCTTCTTTACTTAATTAAAATGTGTATATGTCACTATGAAAGGACTTTTTAGGTCTATGAGCAAATTCTGACTCGGCCATCTGTGTGCTTCTGCAGTTCCTCTAACACCAGGAGAGATTCATGTAGGAAAAATAGTTATTTCTCCAGAGAAATCTGCATCTCTTAAATAATGTCAATTTGTTTTTACTCAATTTGAGCTGCCTATTAGTCAGAGTGCAGCCTGCAGAAAATTATTATGAATTTAAAAAATGTGATGTCCTTTCTACACCCTGAAGTGTGTGAAAATCTCTCTTCATCTCTCTTTCACCCGAGCTTTGAGAGTATAGAGGAGTTTTTAAAGTCTTAGCAAAGGACCTGTTTATTAATAATACAGACTTATCAGGCTGTATAAAGAAAGTTTCAGGCATTTAGTTAACTACAGCATTATGATTAAGCATCCAGAATATGAAAGCTGAAGTGCAGTGTTTATATAATTGTGCAACTGGCTTAAGACTTGATGTTAATCCTAGATGTTTCACCTGCCAAGGGCCAAAATCATATCTAAAGACACATTTCAATCTCGTACCACAGCAGGACACAAATAAATAAAGTGTCTCATAAAGTCATGTAAAGTGAAGCTGAATACTATAACTGGCTGCATGCTCCTTCCTTCACTCGTACTTTAATTACATAATCAATAATATAATGCTTAAATCAATAATTTTGAAATTGTGATCTCAAAGCCAACACCAGAGGAGGAGGCTCTGTAGGCTGTGCAGTGCCAGAGATGCATTTTCATAATATTTGTGTCCTGCATTTAGTGCATGAATTTATAGATCAGCACATTTTGAGAGAAAATCCACAGGATTTTTCCATGCATCAATATCGCTTTTCTAATCCTTTGGATTCAACTGCTTTTCTGTCTTAACTTGAATCCTTTTACAGGGCACGAACCTGCTCAAGGGAAAAAAAAAAAAAAAACTTCAAACTTCACAAAGATACTTCAATCTAGAAATTCAGAGAGAGCTGGGCTCTCAAAACTCCCCCAGCTCCATGCTCTTCCCTTCCTCTATCCTAAAATGATTTCCATACACGCAGCACTGAAATGATCTGTAAATGAAAGCAGCTGCAAAAAAGAGGGGCAGAGTCTGTACAAACTGAGCTGGGTGAGCACAGTTGGAAGCAAAGGGCTGAGAGATCAGTCCCTGCCCCAGCAGCATCCCCGGGCTGGCTGCAGCCCCCATGGTCCAGGTGAGGGGAGAGCTGCAGCCCCCACACAACCTCTCACCAGCCCTGATCCGAGGGAGCAGCTCCTTTGTCAACCACGACATGAGTCAGACTGCTGCTGAAGGAAATAATTTTGTTTACTGCAGCGGGTTGGGAATCGCTAGGGCAATTAAAATAATTTCTTGTTTCATAATACAAGCCATACAAAGAATGCCTGTTAGCTGCATCTCAGTGTCAGGTACTTAAAAAAACAAACAAACAATCAATCAGGATAAGTAGGTGCTAATTTCACAGAGGATTGTTAGTAAAAAGCAATCTTTATTTTAATGCCCTCAGATCTTCCATGCTGCTGCACCCAGTCATCCTTGGAGGCAGTGGGTGGACCAGGGTACCCCCAGGGGTTGCTGTCCTTTGCTGCCCACTTCACCTGTTGCTGAAGGCTGTGTAACAGGGGGATGCAGGTGTTTGTGAGGGAAAAGAGAAGAGTGAAACTGGAAGTTGTCGTTAATTTCATCCAAGGATGTTGTTGGCAGGGAACTCTCAAACCTCTCATGGCCAAGATGCTGTAGGTGCCCAGGGCCAGTCTGGCTCCAGTAAAGTGCATCCATTTCAATATTTGTCCCTGGATTTCACCACCAAACAAAAGATTTGCAATAATGGTGTCTCATGTAAGGCCTGACTGCCTCCAGAAGAAGAGATTTGTTTTGTTTCAATTTTTTGAAACAATTTTTCCAACTGCCTGTCGGCATGGCAGAGCTGAAGCCCAAATGCTTTCCACCTGCTCATAGCACCTGCCAAGTCCTGAAAGAATACCAAAATAGTGATACAATCCATCATAGTTAATATTTCTCAAGACCCAAATATTTACAGGTAATTTTCCAAGCAATTGGTTGGGAAGGAATAAAACCCTCCTGTCTCATGTACACACACCAATGTTCAGCAATTCTGAAAAGCCACATTAAATAATGTATGTGCTGCTCGTGGACATTTTGCAGCAGGGAGAAGTGAAATCCACAGTGTTACATATTTCATTATTTGTTCAGCCCTATTGCTTGTTAAGTCTTTAGAGAAATAAAGCAACCTCCCCCAAAACTTTTTGGTGTGTCCTGGGCTGAATTTCTGGAGAAATACAATATCCTTTGGGATGGAGTGGCAGAGCAAGAGGATACCTTCATCCTGGCAGATTCCTAAACTGAATGGATCTGATTCATCTGCAATTCTGAGTAAACAGACAGGTAGGTTTTGTTGTGGTTGTTTTATGGAAATGATAATGATTGATGGAAGTGTGGATAATTAACATTTATCAGTTGCAGAGGATTGTGGATTTTCTACCACTGGAAAATATTTAAATCAGAACTAGAATTTTTTTTTTCCCCTAAAAATTCATTGCAATTCAAACAAGATCTGTTCCAAGTCTTCAGACATTTGTTACAAGAATCCTAAACAGATTGCCACAATGGCTTTTTGGTGTAATTGTTTGTGTCATCAAGACTTCATAGGGAAAGATATTCCAGCCATGGGCACAATGTCAGAAGCAAAGGTTGGTCTATGTCTGGAGGGGTTTTCAGTGTAAGACTGAGATAAAGAACAACAGAAAGACACAGGAAAACAGGACAAACTGATCTACACAACAATACCAGGACAAAATTCTGAATCTGTAGAGGTTTTTAAGACACTGCCAATGTCTGCAGGCTCAGGAAGTTTCAAATACTTTATGAATAAAATATATTAATATTAAATTCCCAATTTTTTTTTTCTGGGGGAAAAAAAGTTACTATGGTATAGTAACTTTCCACTTCAGACTGGCTACACCAACCAAACATTTCAGGCAGCAGCAGAACTTCTGTTTTCTTTTGAACCAATACAGACTGTGACCAGAATTGTGTTAGATCTCACAGTCTATGTAGGGCCAGGTCCAGGCAACACTTGGAACAAATATGTGTGAACTTTTTGGTCTTCTTAAGGAATCCTCACCCTTCTTGATTTCTTTACAAGGAGACTTTAGCCATGGTGGAAGATGGCTAAGAACTATCCATGCATTTCTTGTCCTGTCAGGTAAAGTATAAAAAAAATCCCACGATGTCCCTATGAATCTGCAGAATATGTTTTATATCTGTTCTAAAGAAGATGAAATTAAATTAGATGTTAGCTTATCTTCTCAGATGTAAATAGTGTAGCAGAATTTCAATTTAAGTACCAAATATTAGCTATAACTGAATCTAAAGAAAATAAAATATTTTAAATGAAACATATCCCCCAGTATTATTTTTTATTTATAAATCCTTATGCAACTATGAATCCCTGAAACTAGTTTTAATTGATAAATATTGCATAAGAGCTGTCTTAAATCTGTTTTTTAGAAATGATTTGTATTTTAAAATGTACTCTAACTCTACAGTGTGGGCTTATTTATAATAAATATTTAAGCAGAGATATATCTTCAAGAATTAAATATCATTAATGGTAATTAAAAGGACACAGCTTGTGAAATGTATTTGGAAATGTTTTCCATATGGTAAAAGCATCAAGCAGAGGAAAGAGGCTGTACCCAGCACAGAACACTGCAGCCTGAATTCCCAGTGTTTTATCAAGAAGGTTGGTCACACTATGGTCTGTAGTTAGGGTTTTTGGAGACCAGTAAGTATTTTACCTGTTGCCCTGCAACTGGGACAAATCCAAAGAGTTTCTCCAGACCTCACATCCAGCTCCCCACCTGTTAAAAATCAGATGGGGTGTTTGTTCCTGCACCTCTGGGTCTTGCAGGTGCAGCTCTAACCCAGGAGAGCCTGCCTGGATTTGCCTGTTTGACAATGTGGATGTGTTTGGGGAGAAGTTAACTTGTTAAAAGATAGCCTTAACTCTTGTTCCAGGCTTGGAAAGCATTTGGGGACATTTAATTCATCCCTTTATTTCCCATTGCAGATCTGACTCTTTCTAAGTGCTGCTGGAGCCCTATGGCCTTTTGTAGCCCTCTGAGTACAAATTCTCTTCATAATAAAAGAGGCAATTAACATATTGCAAAGGAAATATTCCATCATGGGAATTATAATTCCACATGTATATTATAGAAAAAAAAAGGAACAGAAATCTGATCCTGACTGTGGTCACCTAAGTTAATAATACTATTTCCATACATAGCACTAATTTCTTGCTTCATATAGTTTCTGGATTGATGCCTACAACTGAAGGAAAGATTTAAATGGGAAGGAGTGGTGGGAAGAAAAATTAATAGAGAGAAAATAAACACTGTATATTCTTTCCTCAAATATTCATTGCTTTCCTTCATTTCTTTCCCTTTTTCTGTCACTCATTCTGTAGTTATGTTTTCCTCCTTACAGTCACCAATTTAATCCATTAGTTTTTTAATTCTTATCTTTAAAATATGGATTTTTTTTTCTTTTTATACTCACCAACTGGAACAAGAGGGAGTAAAAAAAAAAGATTTCTTTGCCTCAAAGGGCAGCATTGCTGTGAGGAAATGACTGTGTAAAAGTGAAATCCTCTCATGGAACAAAATTGATGCTTTTTGCACTAGGGGACATTCAAGTTTTTTTTTGTTTTTTTTTTTGGAGAGCAACATACTGCTGGTGTGGCTGAAGGAGCAAAAACAGGCCTCTGCTTCATCTTGTGGCTCATTGACAGGGCCACTTGTCTGGCCTCATGGGGTGACACTGGCTGCTGACTCAGTGAAAGGCACTGACATGGGGAAGATGAGGGATAGCAGGAGCAGAGAAGATCACAGAATCACAGAATATGCTGATCTGGAAGGGACCCACAAGGATCATCAATCCAGCTCCTGGCCCAGCACCATCCCCAAGGGTCACTCACACCCTGTGCCTGAGAGCATTGTTCAAACTCTTCTTGAGCTCTGCTAGGCTGGTGCCGTGACCACTGCTCTGGGGAGCCTGTTCAGTGCCCAGCCACCCTCTGAGGGAAGAACCTTCTCCTAATGTCTTGGGTTATGGAACTTAAAGCAGTTGGGGAGATGTTCTTTCTTTATCTCTTGTCACTCTGGGGGGAGGGGGGCAGATGCCTTCTGATAATGGCCCAGCTGTTAAAACTGGTTGGGGCAGAGTTTCTTATCTCTTTCACCACCATCCTCCCTTGGGGGATATCTTCTGCTAATGGGCCATTAAGGCTTACCAATGACAGGATACATTACATCATCCCTTTGGGAGATGCTCCACCCAGTGGGGGGCCCAAGCATTCTTACCTAGATAAAAACTGAGACGTAGGAATGCAAGGACATCCTGTTCTCCACTGGATTCCCAGAGGAAGACTGGACCCATCTTGCCATCACTGGATTTTTCTACAGGATCATCTCTACTCTGCAGAACCACATCTGCCACTCTAGGAGGATTTATTTGGACTGCTTCCAACACCCTGACCAATAGGGTGTCAGTCATATTGCTGACTCTGTCAGGGTTTTGTATGGTTTTTGTTTGTTTATTTGCTTGTCTCTTTGTACTACTACATTTGTATTTTTAATATTCCTAGTAAAGAACTGTTATTCCTATTCCCAAATCTTTGCCTGAAAGCCCTTAATTGCAAAATTATAATAACTTGGAGGGAGAGGGGGAGGGTTACATTCTCCATTCCAAGGGAAACTCCAGCTTTCCCTGGTGGATACCAGTCCTCCTAAACCAAGACACCCAGTATCCAACCTAAATCTGCCCTAACACATCTTCAGGCCATTCCCTCGGGTGCTGTCACTGTCACACAGAGCAGAAATCAGTGCCTGTCCCTGCTCTTCCCCTCAGGAGGAAGCCGTGATTGCAGTGAGGTCTCCCTCAGTCTCCTCCAGGCTGGACAGACCAAGGGCCCTCAGCTTCACACAGCTCTTCCTCAAGGCCTTGACCATCTTTATTGCCTTTGGCTACTCTGCAATAGCTTCACTTCTTTTTTCCATCGAGGCACCCAAGACTTTCCCCATCACTCAAGGTGAGGCTGCCCCAGCACAGAGCAGAGCGGGACAATCCCCTCCCTTGCCTGGCTGGCCATGCTGGGCCTGATGTCCTTCAGGACAGGGATGTTCCTCCTGGCTGCCAGGACACTGCTGGCTCATGTTCAACTCTCCATTGACCAGGCCCCTTTCCATGGCACTGCCCTCCAGCCTCATTCCCCACTTGTACCATGCTGGACTGGGCATGGCTCCTGGACTTGGGGGACAAGAAGGGACCCAGGGGTTGGGGGGACTGAGCAACTTCCAAGTCACATCACAACATGAGATGCTTGATGTCACCAGAGATGTGATCCCTTTTCTCCAAGGGGAAAAGGATGCAGATGATGGACCACTACAGCAATCTTCAATCCCTGGTCTGATTTAATCTGTGTTTACTGCCCATGATGACAGACAGGATGCAAAATCTCAACTTCTCTCAGAGACTGTGATAAAACTGAAAGGTCTGGCAGGCAGTCATACTGCATTTTAACTGGCAAAACCAAAGCTCTTTATATAAAAACCATTAAAACCATAAACATGAAAATCCACAGCACTGTATTTACAGTCACCTTCCAGAGGCAGCAACAATCTAAAGTGAAACCTTTTTGTAAGGAGGAGTTTTATGACTGCTGGACTTCAGTCTGTTTAGTTTATCCCCAGAAAGGTAAAAAAGGATCTGTACATGGTGTGTAAATACCTCTGATAGCAAAGAGCTTTTTAACCTAATGGATTAGGGTAGAGCAAGATCCAACATCTGGCATCTATGCTAACTGCATTCAGGAGCAAAGGCATGCATTCCTAACAGCCAAGATCTCCAACCATTCAGTTGCTCAAGGGTAACACTGGATTCCTTCTCAGGTGAAGCCTTGAAATTGAACCTGTCTACCCTACCAAGGGTTAGAGGCACAAAAGAGAAACCAATTTGATAAAAATCTATGGCTTTTGTCAGGCAAGATGTTCCTAAATAGTTCTTCCTGGCATTAAAACTATATTCCTAGCATTCAATTTAGGTGGCATAAAGGGAGGAGTATCTAATTTAGAAAGTCTTCAATGAAGTGCCTCTCTTTTACTCTCTTTCTCAAAACATGCCTGTTCAGGAAGAAAGGTGATATGGCCATGGTGTTCACACAAAGATTTAGTGTTGTCTGGGTGCTAATTCCTATTCTACTCTTCTCCAGAACACTTAGAAGCTGTTGAGGATCCACACTTTTACCAGCATATTCAATTCAGAGAAAAAAAAAAAATAGAATAATTTAAAAGATGTGTGAAACTTTTTAATATTGGGTAAAAATAGCTCAGATCAACATTCAATTGTTCACTTTCCCTGTCCTCTCACAGGGAATACTCACTGACTTTTGAGGTCATGTGCAAACATATATGGCCTGAACATCAGACTCTAATAGACAAATTCCACAATTCATGTGGAAAAGTAATTTCTGAGATATTTCAAGCTCCTGGGAGCAGTCTGAAAAGTCCTGGAACTAAAACTGTTTTCATAGCCTGCCATTAGAAATCATCACATTTTTTTAATGACAGAGATGGAGTGCCAATTATGGATCAATTTTTCTCCAGGTTGTTATGACTTCTAGCAACTCCATAAGCAACCATGAACTGTCTTTTTCAATATCTTAGGCTTGTGTACTGGATTCTTTGTGCAACAGGCTCCTGGGCTTTGGGAGAGTCCAACACTATCAGTATCTATCATACCAGTTACGTGGGTGTTGTGATAAATGGTTTACACTAGAATTAATCATCTATAAAGATATCTAGGTTGTATTACATAGATAACAGCAGCCTTACATCACTGATATCCCTACATCATTATGACAGATTAATTCAGAAAGCAGATGAAATTTCTTAGTGAGGTTTACAAGAAGCTTCTGCAAGTGTGACCAGCACTGAGATATGTGGATTGACAGCCTGAAAAGCATGGCACATAAACAAAATATGCCTTTTCCTGCTCTTCTTCATCATCCTTTTTCTGCTTTAGAGTCGGACTTTTTTGGGAATAGATAAAAATTTCAGTGACATCCCTGTGGACAGGAACACTGAACAAGTGTGTGCAGTTTGGTCACTCTCCAAGCTTCAATCCTCCACATGGCAAGGAATTCCAGAGCAGCCATTTTCACTTTTGCAAGCTGATCTTCCTGCAGATGGACCTGGGGCTGGGTAGGACAGACATCCATGTGCACAAAAAGCTTCCCATCTGCTTTGTCCCAAAGAGAACTCATTCAGTGAGCAGCCCAAACACCTGAGCAGTGTTTCAGGCAGCCCAAGCCCAGTTTATTCCATTTGGGACTGCAAATTGTGAAAACCACAGGCAGCATTCCTAGCAGCAGCTCAGCATTAAGCCTCACATTCACCATCCTGCAAAATGGAGTGCTAATTATTCTTAGGGAATAATAGCTTTCACATGAAGTAATACATTGACTGTCCTCCAAAATCTAGCTTGGAATTTAAAAGATTGTGAGCAGTGCCAACAAAACTACTCCAGGGCAAAACAACCCCGAATCTTCAAGTTTAGACAAGAGCTTTACTATAAACAAACAAAAGTATAATATTGTTAAAATTGGTCTTTGAAATTGTCAGTGGGCGATCCACTTTTTTAAAATTTCTTTCATGAAACCCTTCAAACAGGAGGGGAACTTTTACCTTCATATGGCAAAGTTAACTTCCAAACATTACCCAGGGAGCACTTAATAAAACATTTTGTGATATACACATTGCAGAGATATTGAAACCATCACTGCAAGCTCTTTACTGTAATTACCACTTAAGGCTTAAGGATGTCCTTGAGGCCAAAGAGATTTGGCTACAGGGAACGCAGAATTTCATTCCATCTTCCACTGAGATGCCTTTGAACAAACCATTCCTTTGGTCACCAAAGCCAAGTTTTCACTTTTTGAGGACAAGTAATTTTAACTATGAGGGTATTCTTCCCCCATGCACTCTATAGCAGGAAGGAACACTTAAGGAGCTTTTAGGGAACATTTTGTTTATACCAAAAGTTCATGAAAATTCTCTTTGCATGGAAAGTCTTCCATGTAGGACACATCTGATGCTGATAGCTGAAATCCTCAAGCACCTGGTACTACAGCTGCCAAAAAAAAAAACAAAAAAAAAAAAAAAAAAAACAAAAAAAAAAAAAAAAAAAAAAAAAAAAAAAAAAAAAAAAAAAAAAAAAGAAAGAAGCATATATATGTATATATCTTTATATATATATATATATAAAGATACAAAGGTTGCTGAATTTCCTGGTTGTGTACAGCTGAAAATCAGACTGAGAAAGGAAGGAACACAACAACTTTTGAACCTTCTTCTGTTTTGCACTCATAAAATTGTGAATTCGGAGATGTTCACACCATCACAATGAGTTGCAGTCACCACTCAGTCCCTTGGAAAACGCAATCTTTCCTGTGGCACTCTGAGTCTCAGTGACTCAGATTGTCTCAGCTATGGGCATCTGCAAATACAAGCAGGCAAAATGATGTTGCTGTCCAGAACACATCACCTCCTTGTCACAGAAGGGTGCTTCAAGGTGCCACCATCTCCTGTTTCACCTGTTTTTTCTCATAAAGTTGCAGTCATTTTTAAGTTCTAGGATACTGAACTTGGCAGTTATGAGTCATAGTTAGGCTACGATATTTGACTGCTTCAAAATAAGTGTGCTTTAGCTATTTTACCTTGAGATTACTCAGAAATTTCTTCAGTATAAACAGTAGCTTCACTTTTTCACCTCATCTCTTGCAAAAAGTAAGACAATTTTTTCAAACCTCCCTGGTTTCAAGTTAAGACCAAGACAAGCAAATCACAAAATAAGTGGCTTAGTGCTGCAAATATTCATTTATTTCATTGCACACATGGAGGCTGACATCCACATGACTGCTCATGCATCACTACACATGTAAATCTTTTGTAGGAGACAGAGGCACAAGGAATTTGGTTTCCAAAGAAATTCAATGAACGTCATTCTCACTGACCCAAACATCTCTGGCCATGGAGCTACTTGTGTGGGTAGCAATCTGAAAATATGAAAGTCTTGACCCAAAGAGTTAATTTTAAATTAAAGCTGGGATTTTGCATGAAAGGTACACCCTAATACACAGCTACACTGACCTGGAAAGGCAGCATTCTACATAACCCTCAGTAGAAGGATGCCTGGGTTCAGACCCTCTGATGATATAAAATATGAGTACTTTACTGGACACACTGAAAATACAACCTTGCAGAAAAAGGTGTGGGGAGTTTTTCTGTTTTCAAAAAATCAGTAGTAATAGTAATAATAATTATTATCAAAAGACTTCTCTCAGCAATAAGACAAAGCTTTCCAAATAAAGAGCAGTTTACCTACAGAAACCTGCAGGTCAGCTGGTGCCTGTTGCTGTAAGTTGTGTTACCAGGGAAAGGGCAAGGGCTGATTCCAGCCTCAGGATACAGAAGAATACATTCAGAGTATGTCAGATGGTGTGATGACATGACCTGATGTCAGATACCATACCAGGAGCAACATGTCATTACTGCAGCTCAGAAAAATAGAGAAGAAATAATAGGGAGCTACAACCTGGTAGTTGGAATGGGGCAATTTCACATGACATCTTTCTTTTGAAAGAATATTAGCAAGCAATTTGTTTCACAATTTTTCTTTAACCATGACTTTTTCTTTCATGGAGAGACTGTCTCTCCATGCCTACTCAAAAAGCATGCATGACCTCTTAGGGAAGCAGGACCTACATGTTGTATGTATCCTGAGTTTGTCTGGCATTCCTAAATACCCTCAAGTGAGAATCAGTTCATCAGTTTCATTGCATGTTTAAAAAAGCATTATGAAACAATTCTATATCATTTAAACTTATAAAGTAGCTTATGGGAAAGTTTTTTAGACTAAACACATAATTTCCAGATACCCACGTCCAAAATTTCTCTACTCCTCAGTGACTGCAAGTGCAATTTTTTGCTTTATGGATGTCCAAACCTTTTCAATTTTTCACAGCTATTCATGTGTGTACATCACTCAAGAGCATATATGAACCTTCTTTACTCATTCAGCTTTTTCTGACCCCTAGGAATACTTTGTGAACCATGAAGGATTCATAGACAAAATGCTGAAAACCATGGAACTGCAGGAAAGAGTCATAGCCCAAGAAAACTTCCATTACAAAAGTGATAAAGGCATTTTTTTCAGGAATTAAAAGTAGAAATTTTCCACATTCAAATTTTGTGATTTGGGAAAGTTTCCTCCTTCTTTTTTTTATTTATGTTAATTGGCCCCTACACTCCTAGTGACAGTAGCAAAGGGATGACAAATTTTTCTCCTTTTTAAATATAGGGTTAAGTACAACCAATGTCCTGAGCATTTCCATAGCTGAAAGCTGGACTTACTACATCATTATGTCATAGATTCTCATCACCTGAATTCAAGTAATTAAGCAAATCCTCCTTTGGGAAAGCAACACAGATAAATACAAAGCGACTTTTCACAGACAAGGGAACAATCAGCCTCTCTGAAGTCCTTACTTGGCTTTGGAAGGCAGAAACCCATCACTGGTGGATAACTTTTGGGATATACCATGATGGTGGAAATGGGCAGAGAAACAAACAATGAGTTACATTTTTTGCCCTCTGATCTTACTTGGTGGGTCTCACCAGGAAAATATCTAAAACCTACAACTGTATTTTTTAAAACTCACTGTCTCCTCATGGAGCATCTGGAAGGGAAAGCAGTGTGTAACACTGTTACCATGTAGGATACACACTGTTAAACACTGCGTTGTCCTTTCCTCCTTCTCCTTCTCCTTCTCCTTCTCCTTCTCCTTCTCCTTCTCCTTCTCCTTCTCCTTCTCCTTCTCCTTCTCCTT
>VZUI01005731.1:0-19636 GCA_013401135.1 Cettia cetti | reverse complement strand
ATGCGGGGAGAGGATCCCTCTGCACACGGGCGCCCGCTCCCATCGCACTGCTCTCGCCCACCCCCTGCGCGCAGAGAGCCCCCTCCCCTCCGCCGCACGCACACCCGCACACTCACACACTCACACACACGCACGCACCGAGCGCTGCTCCGGCGGGCAGGGAGACGCCGCTCCGGGGGAGCAATCCCGGCGCATCGCCGCGGCCGGAGCCTCTCCCGCAGCCCGGAGGCGCCGCGCCGCCGGTACCTTTCCCGGGGAGCCGCGGCGCTGCGCCCCCGCGGAGCCCAGGCGGGGCGTGCGGGGCGGGAGGAGCCCCCCGGGGCGGCGGGGCCGAGCCGGGAGCCGCGGGGATGCCATGGGCCAGCGAGGCAGCCACAAGTGCAGCCCGCGGCCGGGACGGGGCCAGCGCGGCCCCCAGGAGCCGCAGGGCAGCGCGGCTGCGAGAGCCGAGCCGGGGAAGGAGAGAGAAAGCAAGAAAAGGACTCCCCCCGCTCTTTTTCTGGTGATCTCCCCTCCCGGCTTGAAACAAAAGTAGAGGTGGAAACTGAGTGGGCAGGATGGTAACATTTGCTGCATTTAATGTGAGTTGCAATTATGGAGCGAAATCGCTGCGAGGAGACATACCCGAGCCGCTCTTACGACAACGCAGCTATTTGTCTATCTCATTCTTTGTGGTTAGGTGAAATTCCTTCTCTGCTTAGGTAACAGCTGCAGTCTGACGGAAAAAAAAAAAAAAAATCCTCAAATGTTATGCACCGGTGCTAAACAGATTCTGCTAATTAAGAACTCCTATTGACTCTACCTTTCATAATACACTTTAAAATGGTAATGAATACCCTCAAACAAGGTGACATCTCATTCCAAAGCAGAAGAGTCAGTTAACCAAATGAAATTTTGCAAGGGGAGTTCAACTGCTTGTCCTTTACCATGAATGCTAACGTGATCCAGTTAGAAAACTGTTTATGTGCTGTACACAAACCGGTTGTGAGTGCTAGTTCTGGGCAATAAACGCCAGGGAATGGAAAACAGCAACTGCTTTCTTCATTTACTGAAATGAAATAAATAGCTCACTTGGAAGGCTGGCTGCATCTAATTGAAATAATTGCAGAATGTTATTTTGCATTATGGGGTTAGACTGATACCTGAAAACAAATGCAGCTGAGACATCAATAATTTGCATATCACAACAGAACTGAAAGTGATCTGTGATTAATATTCAGCCAATTAAAAACTGAAGTCTTTAAAATGTAAACTCTCTTAATTGTGAAGCCATTAACAAAGTACTGTTCACATAAAATGGGATGTGTGTGTATAAAGGGCCCAGTTGAGAAGGATTTGCATATAGTTTAAGCTGAATTTTTCAAACACTATTTAAATAAACTAATGAATTAGAGAGCAAAGGTCTAACATAAAATTCATTTAGGAAGATAGCTGGTTTATAACCATTTTAGCAGGAGGCACAGAAATGCAGGTGTAGAGATCAAGATGCCCATTTTGTTTAACCAGCAACCTTTTCTGGATGTTGAACTAATTCCCTGCTTATTTGGTAGGTGAAAGAGCATATTGGCAGTTTCAAAGAGATCTCTCCTCCCACCACATTCCAACAACTACTTAGAATCTGAATTAAACATCAAAAAAAGAAGCATAATAAAATACTGTATTTTAACCAAATGAACTGTGACATGAAGAAGTACTTGAGAACTGAAATTGCACTCTGAGTAAATAATTCTTGATGTTTCTATTGTAAGTGGCTATTACCAATACCATATGTTTATGGTGTTGTAGAACTTATCTGAGAAGGAAACTTAGTTATGCAGCACAATTTCATTATTAGGGTTTCATAAATATCTCATATATTTCTATTTCTATTTTTCAGTCACTAAAAATAACTTTTCCTCTAAATCTTATGTGATTTCTAAGCTACTTGCCCTATCCTACATCATGCCAATCTCAATAATATTTAGGCTTTTTTAGGACCACAGTCCAAAGCAAACTGAGGAGAATTTAAAGTAGAACATAGGCACAAGCTAAGGTCAAGACTTGGATCCAAGAAGATGATGTGCTTCAGGAATAAAACACTTTTAAGGGTTACATCCTAGAATCACTTGGTTGCACCCATTTTCTGAGATCCAGCTTGAGGTTCTTTCACTATCAGGAGAAATTTTCTGATGGCAGGTAGTAATTGGAACACAGCAGAGCCAGACAGGGCAAGTTGGAGTACCTGGTCTGGTTCCCTGAAGTTTATAAGATTACCTCAGGCTCCACACCATGCCCATTTAATGTCATCTCTAACCTTTTCTTGAATTTCCTACTGTGATGGAACCTCATTCATCTCCTCTGATTTTTTCCCCCTGTCTGTTGTTTGCCACAGCAGTGTGCATTTTCTTCCTTCTTCAGCTTAGCAAAAGGAAAGCAAAAGCTAACAGGCAGACATTCATAACAGGTTTTTCTGCAGAGAGAAGTAGCTGAAGAAAAGGTAGAAATGTGACATATACTACTTCCCACCCAAACAGACACGCTCAGGGTGGCATTCAGTATCATATCAACAATCAGCTTGTTGATAATGTCATTACCAAATCAAAGTAGAAGGTCTTGGGAGAGAAAGGTACTTTTTACTCCTGGCTACTGGCATTCATCATTGAATCTCCTCAGAAATTACAGTAGCCTGTTTATATTTTGTTTCCTGTCACATTTTTGGGAGATCTTCTAAACAACACTTTTCTTTAAAACACAGAGACATGCCTGGTCACCTACCTCTCCCAATTTAATTCTGGGCTGATGCAGGAACTTGAGACTGAAACTGAGCTTTATGTGCGTTCAAAGTCTGTCAGGAGGAAAAAAAAGCTTCCTGTAACAGAGTCATCAAAATGCAGAGGCCAGTTGAGATGCTGAGCCTACTGCTCACAGCAGGAAACCTTGGAGAGCATTTTCCTCAAGCCACTCGGCACAGATGCAAATGGGGCTGCAGCTGAAGGCGAGGACAGCTCTGTGCAATAACTTGCTTTGTTTTCTCATCCACAGTAATTTTCTGAGGGAGAAGTGAACTGACAGGAAACAGGAGCTAAACATCCTACTCGTTCCTGAGCACTTACAAGTACAATTTAAGATGCAGTACCTGAAATCAGGCAGTGTGTGTGCACATAAGTGGCAGAGAAGAGGTGTCTTCCATACATTTGCCATTCATCCTCCCTTACGTTACCTATGGATTTGTGTGCATCCAAAACGCTTTCACCACAAACACTGCATTGCACTTTTCTGCTCTCTCTCCAGTTTGTTGTCATCCTGAAAATCAAGTAAGGGTTTGTCCTCAGCACTGAGAACTAACCAAAGATGCCTATGACCCCCAGACCCCTGGCTTTTGAAATCAGAAGGCCAAGACAAGAAATTGCAATTGCTGTGAGCAGCAGAGGAATGCTCTCTCCTTGGTCATGTGCCAGCATCTCTACTGGCCAACACTGAGCAAGCCTTGTGTATCCAGGTGGCAAAAACACACCTGGGAGAGAAGCAGTGTGCACACATATGTATTTGGGTTGAAAAGCTTCATGCCAGGAGTAGAAATTCTAATAAAAGTTCTCCAGAAATTAATGCGAATCCATTTGGATCAGACTCTATAATTTTATGTAAACACTGTATGTTTCACCTTCCTTTTCCCAAAGAACAGTAAAAATAGCCCCAGAGTTAATATTTTGGCCCTTCTCATAGAGCCCAGGTAAAGCATAAACTGTTTTGTTTGAACATGTGGAAAGCTGGTTAACAATTCTTTGAATAAGGAAGCAAAGTTTTGTGTGGGCTCTGTCTGTTGCTGGGGTTTCCATGGTTAAGCAATTTCAGTTTAACAGGTCTACAACAAGTTTCTGTTTCATACAGATCAGTAACAACAGCCATGCTCAGCAAACAACATCCAACATAGCAGAATACAGAAATGACTGCAGTCTTCTATATAAGGCTTCAACTTATAGGTCATAACCTTCTGAGGAGGACAAAAACCTCCAAAATCAACCAATAACTCCACCCAATGTCCACATCTTGTCTATATTTTGCCAAAAGCTGGGGAGGAAGAGCATCCTTGAAAACTCTCTGTGCACTGGAGTGAGTCCCAGCATGTACATCCTTTTAAAGACAGTGTGAGAGGAAAACAGTGCCAGTCTGCAAGAGACCAAAGTCAGCAGCACTGTGAGAGGGCACTGTGCTAAACAAAGTGGAAGAAACTGTCAGATATATGTCTGCCTGTCTCTATATTATTTCCACCTAACTTCCTCCATTTTATCCATAAGCAACAAGTAAGCCATCACCCACATCCAGGAAACCTGAGGAATCACTGAAATGCCTGCATCCCTTCCACAGGGATTCCTGGGGGTTTAAATTCCATCATTTGCTGTTCATTTGCAATGAGTCCTTGTCTTGAATGCTTGATCAAGTGGTCGTGATGGTGGAGTGGATTTTGTCACCAGTTCTCTTTGTAAACTCAGCCCGTGGGGTTGTCCTGCCCCATGACACTGTTTGTGCTTGTCCACAGCCTTCCATAACTGTGCTGGCAGAGCACAGTGGGCAGGCATTTAATTTCACTAAGGTGCAACATGTCCCATGCCTTACTTATTTTCTTTGTGCTCATTTTCCCAGGGGTTGTTCACCCTCCAGCTCACTGTCAGAGGCTAAAGCCAAGCTTGGCCTATTCTCTTGACTCCTGGAACAACCAAAAATGGGAAATCAGGAGGCAGAGAAAATTTAGAAAGTAATTGATAAAGAACTTACAGGGGATACATTTCTATAAAGTTTTATGATATAAGGTTAAATGCAAAACCTACAAGCAACTACTCTTGTCCTACCCACCTCATGTGGAAACTGCTCAATAAACGATTTCTCAAGATGAGGAATATATTTAAAATAAGGATCCTGTGCTAGAAAACTCTGACATTATTGAATACACCAAATCATGAAATAACACTTCATTCTCCCTGAGCAGACAGGCTATTAATGGAATAAAAGAACTGCAGAGAAAATTTAAAGAACTTTGGCTGTGGTTGGAGATGTTAGAGGATAAGAAGGGAAAAGAATGTATTGTATTATGAGAGTTGCTTCTTTGTTTGCTCCTAATAACTTTGTCTTCAACAGTGGAGCAAGAGAAGTCTTTTATGCCGTGAATACCATGCCTGCTATGCTTGCAGTCAGGATTGGGTGGGTTGAGGTCATTTAACATTAACAGAATATGAATTTAAAACATTCTAATTTAAATCCTCACTCCTCCATGTTTTTCTCACACATGAGAATGTTTCCCGTCACCCTGTGGAATCCCACAGACATAAATGGGTTTTCTCACATGTGTAAAGGTTGATGGAATAACTCCTCCATAAAGCTACATGCAAGCAGAGAGGCTTCGTACATTATTTCTTGGATAACTGAAGACTAAAGCTTACAAGAAAGAAAATCAAATAGTTGTCATTCAGTCTCTAGAATGAAAAATAAAGATTCTGGTTTTGCTGAAGTTTAGGCAGGTGCTGTCTCCTGGATGAAGAGCTTCCAGCTGTGACCTCGTGGGGGAATAAGCAGAGAGCAACTTGCCAGCTACTCCTGTTCTCAGCACACTGGGAAATTCACTTCCCAGCTACTGCAGTGCCTGTGCTCATCAGCTGAAGGAGCACTGGGTACAGCTAACAGGCATCTGCAGAAAAAAAAAAAGTGCTTTAGACTTGTTGCTCAATTTAGGGAAAAAGTTACACCAAGGGGGGAAACATCTGAAGCAAAATTAAGTTGTTGCATGGGTTTGCTCACTGCTCTACTTTAATCTGCTTTTGCTTCTGGGGTTTCTTTTGCAGCTGCCCTAATTTCCTCTACTTTCGCATTTTCTATTAATTTCAATTAAAGCCTCCATAGGCTCATGAGCCAACAGACTTTTTTATTATTGTTTTTTAAAAACACTGGCTTTCCTGTTGCCTCTAGACTATTGCAAAGGAATGTAGGAGCGTGGTCTTCCAAAAAAGTAACTGCAACTTCTGTAGAGTTTCCTCACTTCACCAGGAAAAAAGTCTGTATTTTCTCACACTTGTGCCTTTTAACATTTTAAAAGGAAAAATATCTTCCCACATGTCCATGAAATCTCATTTTCAGAAGAAACATTTATGCGTATTTACTAAACAGTGAAAGAATCAAAGAGCGATTAACGTGAAAAGTCTAAACTGGTGCCTGAGTGATTGAGACCTTGTAGTCTAAAGGCAAATTCTAGCATTTTTTGGAATCCTCTTAAGCCAAGAGGAGGATCTGCCTGTAGACACATTGAACATAACAAAAAAGATTAAAAAAGGCAATGTCTTGCTTAATCTCAGGATCTACTACCTGAATACTGTTCTGACATACAACATTTCAGGTCTTTTCCAAGGTGTGAAGTTTAACCAACCTCACAGACAAATCTGAAACCAGCATGCTCGAAATGTAAGGGGAAATTAATTTGATTAAAAGAGTGATTGATAAATCAATAAAGACATTCAGATATTCACATATCAATGCCAGAAGCAGTGCAGAAAGTGGCAAAAAACTTCCACAAGAGGAACAAGGGGAGCCTTGCAGGGAACATGCTGAAGAAATAAATGTAAATATATTGTAATAACTGTAAATAGCTGAAGAACAGGTTTGAGGGGCTGGAGAGAGCAGCAGAGGGATGGTTTTAGGAGGCTTGTGCAGAGTTTGGGAGGCTGGCTAGGAGTGCATGAGTAATATCCAGAGACACCTTTATCCACTAATGGAACTGACAGAAGCTGACAATTATGACAATGGTAATGAACCTGTCTTATCTATTTTAAGACACCTTGTATGAAGAATTCAGTGAGGAAGAAAAAAAAAGATTTTTCTTTGGTTGGTTAAAATACCATGACTTCAAGGGATTCCCTTTCTGTTAGCTGTGCATGGAAAATATACAAAAGCACCATAATTGCAGAACATTTAAATAGGTCATTTAAAATAGATCCCATAAAGTAAAAAAAAAGTCCACCTTACTTTAAAGTAACTTTTTTAACAAAAAAGAAAGTGGACTTCCTTTTATCTTCTTATTCTTCTATTGTCTTCCATACCTTGGAAGGCCAAGAAAGTCCATGGATTTACTTTAGATAGCCTGTAGATTTGCTTTATAGGGCTGCTTTGCCTTGAGATTAGCCCAAGTGTAATGTCTTCTGGATGTTTACAGATGCCAAGGGATCCAAGACATCTTGTTTTTTCCCCTTTTCAGTTTGTTCTGAAAACATGCTGTATTGACTTCCTGCCTTTTTCTTATGTTTGGAATTTTTTTTGTGTTGTTTATCTCTAAGATCCTTGCTGGTATTGAAGGAAACTTTCATTGGCATTTCAGTGGATGTAACTTTATTTTCTTGATAGCATTGCTGCTAGTAAACTGTGGTTTTCATTGAGGTTGTGAAGTATTTTTGGACAAAGTCAAGATGTAATGCATCTTTTAGTGAAGCTAGTCAGACTAAGCTTCCTTTAAAATAAAGGGGTTTGATGCTTTCCTGTTTCAGTATGTAAATTATTTCAGTATGCAATGTCTTTCAAAAATAACTTCCATGTGCAAAGCAGCATTAGCTCACACTACAGGTTCAAAACCCGTTATCTAACACCACAAAATGCTATTCAAGCACTGTTTCCCTTCTCAGGTTGTAACTTGTTAGTGTTGACAGGTGCACAGTGACATATAATAGAAGCTGAAAAGGTCTTTGTCTCTATCCCTTTGGCTCTTTAAATCTGATTTTTGGCTGGCAGGCCAGTATGGCTACATGCATCCAATGGTCCAAGTTTAGCTGAGGTCAGTGGTCAGTGGCATTGGGGCAGCCAGTCAGGTTCTGATTTAGCATCTAATTATTTTGGAACTGCTTATCAGAATTTTAATAGCATTTCTATGCCTCTACCCAAACATGCTTGGGCATTCTTAAGTGCATTTTGGGAGCCAGCCTATAAAACAATGAAGTCAATCTCATGCTGCTCAGTCAGACTATTATTATCCAGTTTTGGGAAGTAGCCACTCACATTATTGTTCTGCCTGGTGCACACCTTGAGTCCATTACCATCTATTTGTGTTTGTGTTCTCATGTTTGTTTTCTAAAATCATGAAAAAAGAATATTTCAGTTCAAGAGATTCACTGAGTAGGTGTTAGAATGGGGACATTCTTGAACCTTCCAGACCCAGTTTTATTACTGTAGACAGAGTTGAGGATCAGTATTCCCCAAGGGCACCATGGAGGCAAACAGCTGAGTTTTGTGGCCTTTATTCTGTCAACTTCTGTCAGCTCTGGATTTCTTTCAAGAAGTGACATCTCTGTCGTATGAAAAATCCCTACCCAGCATTTAATCATTTTGTTGTATTTCCCCAATGACTTAATTTTTAATTAAAAGAAGTACATTTAAAAGAAATGTTATTTTTGAAAATCTAATTCTCGACAATACCTAATGCTAAGCAGAGCTGATAATCCTAAAGTTGAAATGTCAGATATGAAGAACAGGAGGACACAGTAAGGAAATTTACCCCAAAACATTTATCCTGGGACTATTACCTTGCTGTGGCATCACTACTAGACAGTTCTCTGACAAAGAACATCAAAGATGAGGTTTTTAGGGTTTTTAGATTCTGTCTCCAGACTAAGGCATAACAAAAGTACCACATATGAATGAAAAATCTAACATTTTGCTGGCTTTACCAATTCTAAAAACTTCCTGCATCTGAAAGGAATTGAGAAAGTAAATGTATAAACATAAATTGAAATAAGCTAGCAAGCCAAATTCAGAAAAAAACCTGACAGTTTTGAATACGCATTTGCAAAAAAATCATTAACATTTGAGAGTTAGCCAAAGTTCATAGATGGAATTTAAATTTTTGAAAACATTTCTGCTTGCTCTGACAATAAATATTACACATGATATAACATTAATCTCAGCTGATAATGTTCCTTATAACACATTTTATGAATCATCACACTTCTCTGTTTTTAACACCCCATCACTTAGAAGGAAAAGCTGAGGAACAGAGAACGAGCCTGTTTTGTAAAATCAGGAGTAAGGGCTTCCTTAATGCAATGGTCTTTGGAGCAGACTGATCTATGAGGGTCTTTAGTTGCTGAACTTTTATTCAAGTAATAAAAGTTAGGTACGTGGGGTTTTTTGCTTAATTTCCTTATTTGTATAAATAAACATGGATATGGTGTTGTAATCTATTCAAGGATTGCAGCTCTCAAACCCCTACCAATGCTTTGTTTAAGCCACAGTTCCTGTAACCTCTGCCTTTGTGCTGATCTGTCCCACTAGAAATATCACATCACTTTGTCTGGGAACTACTTTGGGGGTTTCAAATGACAAAGAACAGGAACTTTAATCCTTCTTTTTCCAAACAATTTGTAAATCAGAGCCATCAAAGCACACGTTCAGTGAGGGAGTGCAGCCTGTGGTTTTAAGGACGTTGTGGTTCAGTGCATCTCTGAAGAGCTCTGAGCTCACATGTCCTATGATTTTATTTCAACACCTCTCTTCCATTCTCTCCAGCCTGTTTCTCAGGAGTGAGGCAGCAAATACAGATATACAGAAGAGCCCCTGGTAAGGCCATTTGTTAAGTGAAATTCTCATCTCCATTACAATCTTGCAGCTCCCTATCATTATGTCTAGGTTAATCAAAGATAATTACAGAGCCCCAATGAAGCTGGCAGAAATGTATTTGGATGCACAGCAGAAGCCCATGTTGATATACACCGAGACTAGTTATGCATCCTTTGACATAATTATTTTCCCTGCAATGGATGGTAGCAAATCCAGGGTCTGAGAAAGAGCAAGCAGTGATTTTTTTTTTTTTGGTGAGCTATTGTTTCCTTAATGGCTCCTAAAAAATGCTAAGTTTTTCACACTGCAGCAATTAGCCTACCCTTGTACTTCGTAGTGAATTAATATCACAGCAGTCTGGAAAAGCCCTACAGTTGTCTGCAAATCAGGGTGGGTGTCTGCATGTCAGCACCCAGGGGTGGCCCTGTGACTCCCTGGGACCCAGATGTGGCCGTGAGCACTGGATGTGCATTGCCAGAGCACAGAGCCAGCTCGTGAGAATGGCAGTGTGAGAAATGGATTTGTAGAGGATCCTCAAAGCCTGACTGGAAGCTCACACAGTCTTGTACATCTGTGTGCAAACTCTGATATAAGGTGTGCTGACTTAAAAAAGCCATGGGATAGAGAGGACATTGTTGAGAGAGAAGTTAAACTGGAAACAAGTTTCAAACAATGGCCTTGCAAACAGACCAGATATTTTGGAGAATTAGAACTGTAAAAGATGCATTGTAACAAGACCACATGGAGTAAAATAATAGGTGATTGGTGTTAGAAGTATTAGCAGCATTGTTTGGCAAAAGCTAATAGGCTGAAAACATTTATAAGGTACTGTAACAAATAATTAGGTTGGCTTTTGACAGAATGGCATTGAGTTCTACATCTCACCCTTCTACGAGATTGGTAATGGAATAAAATACTTAAAAATGCATCTCAGTTGCCCCATCTCTGTAGAGCTGGGTTTTTCCAACAGTAGCAGGTGCACAGTCCCTGTGCAGGGCACCCAGGTGGGTAGGATGTGATGGGGAGAGGAAGCTCTGGTACATTTTGCTCCTGGTACAGGCAGAGCTGTTCCAGTTTTACATCTGCTGAATCCCTCACCCTGACACTTGAACACCAGAGCAGAAGAACCCAGCCTGAGCTCTTAGATCCAAGGCACTGACAGCTCTGTCTCTGCTTCCAGCAGCTTGGGTTTGCTCCTCATTCTTGTACAGGATCACTCAACACAGATACACAGCCTGAGATTGTGTCCTAATGCACCTTGAGCTCCTGCTGGCAACAGGAGGATATTAGCAATTAGCTAATATTAATATTAGCAACCCATTTCCCATCTGCCTCCCAGCTCCACTTTAAACCATTACTGAAGTCTTCTTGGTGTTATGTTTTGGGTTGTGAGGTTTTTTATTTGTTTGTTTATGGGCTTGTTTAAGGGAAGAAGAGAGAACTGTATGTACAAGAACCAAAAATCTCTTCTTGGTTAAAATTGGAGTCTTCAGTACTAGTGAGGATAACATTTAACTAATGCAGCACTGTGCTATTTGTAAACACCTTCTCATTGCCTGCAAAAATGGAGCAGAACATACCAGACTGTCTAGGGCCAAGGAGAAGCATTATCTGCAGGTACTTTATCCTGACACCTCTGAGAAATGGAGGAATTGTGCTGGGAGTCAACTGGAGTGAATGCAAATATCTGCCCTTTCCACCTGAAGAGCCTTCAGAGCTGTTCCAGGTTTGATTGTCATTAGCCTAATGCTATTATTTCTGCTTTTTGCAGAAACTGGAGTTGAAGGTCTGGAAAATCTCTGGAAGAGATGTTGTGGATTTGGGGACACAAATTGTTTCCCAATTTAGGATTTCAGTCATTTATTTCAGGTTGGACTCAGAAAGTGAACATGCTCATGTCACAATGACATGAGTAAATCTGCTTTTAGCAGCCACCTCTCTTTGGGACCCCAGACCTTTTCAGCAGTCCATGCTCCACAATTCCTGGAAGGCCTTGAGCAACATGCCAGCACACATGGACAGCTGGGCTCAAACACTCTGTGAGTCAGAGATCATCACAGATCTAAATAAAATCTTGTTTGGAGTTTAAGAACAGGATAAGCTGCCTGTATCAATACATGAAAAATGTTTATGGGCATTAAACTCCAACCCAAATGCTCTAGCAAGATTTTTACTCTTAAAAGTGCCTCTTTTGGAACTGCATCTTCAGTGATTTGATTATTGTCTATTTTACTCATGCATTAATTCCCATGAAGGAGCATGCACCATTTACTGTGGCAATCTCCACTTTCATTTTCTCTGATGGAGTGGCAGCTGGATCAAACCCACACTTGGTTCCATCAAGGAAAGGGAATTTATTCACTGTTGAAAAGGGCCACCTTCTGTAGTTTCACTAAGGAAGAACATTCCTTGGCTCTTTTCATTGTTTCTTCTCCTGGAGCTGGCAAACTGAGGAATGCTTAAAGTATCAGTGTTTTCTAAAGAGCTTTTTTATGTACTGTGCATTAAGTTTCAACAATTCTGAGTCCAAAATAAAGTGGTGGCATTTCAATGTATTAATCACTCAGGTTATCAAAACAAATGACTGATTTGCCAAGAGAGCTAGCACTGCTTCTAAGCGCCTCTAAAAAAATTGAGAGCTTTTCAAATAGCACTTTTATAGCTAATTAGATAGGAACTTGTAAGAAGGCAGCAATAAAATTAAAATAATAGCTTGGTAACTTGGTCTAACTAACTCAAAAGTCCAGATGTTAATAGCTGATTGGGAGGAGCTCTGAATTACACTAAGCAAGTTCCAGAATTGGCTTGTTATTCAGCAGGCAATCTGTATGCAATATCTACCAAATCAAGCATTTGATGAATAATTGTTGACAGATCCTGTCTGCTTCACTGCTTTTCTCAGAACTGCATCAGTGAGAGTAGACACAGCATATGTCTAAGAGGTTCCACAAACTTTTTCACCATTTTGTATATGCTCAGCTTCTGAAATCCACCAAAGAGCTATTAATATTGTCCCTTCTACAGAATCAATAGTTAACAGGTCTGGAAAACCCAGTAATCTGCTAAACAGCTACCTGGTACTGCTGTATGGAATAGCTGGGAGAGCTCCTCATTTGATTTAAGAGTATATGTCAAAACTTGGCTCTCAGCAAAAACAAATTAATGATCATCTGAAAGAATGCAGCACACATGATGTAAATGGAAGTAGAAACTACCCCTATTAATAAGAAAGGAGAAAAGCAACTATTTGCAACTTACTCTGTAATTTTTCATTCATGAACACAATGAACAGCCTATTTTTCAAGAGTGCAGCCTGTAGGATATTATTCAGTGTTTGGTAGCTTTCTGTGGATTCATCTGATAAGAACCCACTTATCTTCCATTTGCTCAGATCTTGCAGAGTGTCTTCAGTCAAGAATTGGGCTCTAGGACAGAAAACAACAGGCTTCTGTCACAGACTGATGGCCCTGCAGCTAATGGACTTTACATTGTCAGATAAATAACAGGCCAGAACTGGGAATGGTGGCTAAGGTAGCAGGGGAAGGTCAAATTTTAAGCAGGAACTGTCTGGTTCTACAACCAAAGCCAAACAGTCCTTGGCCTCACAGTGCTTGCTGTGAGCTAGACATTCACCCTTGAAAGAGCTTGGAGATCCAGCATAGGGATTTTAGGTTTTTTTTCAGGTTTGCTTGAATCCAAAGTCTTGTCTTTGCTGTCTAGTAGGAGAACACAGAAAATATTCCATCCTCCCCCTAAGTGTAAAGACAGATCACTGCCCAGGAGCTGACTGGCCCTGCTGCCCTTGCTGCTGGCCAAGGGAAGAGCTGGCCTGAGTCTGGGTGAGTGCCTTGTTTCTGTCCTCAGTGAATCAGGTGAATGTTTTACTGCTTGAAGTCATGGAAAAGGCATCCAACATAAACTTGCACAGCACTTTTTCAGTTTTCACTTGAAATTCTTCTGAATTAGGAGCAAATCACCCGGATTTGGTTTAGCAAATCAGGCTACTCTGCTTTGTTTAGACTGCAATTTGCTTTGTAGTGAGATTAATTTGTGAAGTTTCTTTAGGAATCTGAGAATTTCAGTGACTGAAACTGCAGTTCCCTTATTTCTCAAGGGCCAACCTGTTTGTCCTTCATTCAACAGCAGTTTAAGCCAAAGGAAGCCCAGGTGCACTCGCTGGGTCTGTTTGGCATCTCAGAGCTCAGTTAAAGGCCACAGCTGGGCCAGTAGACTGCAAAAGGAGTAATTTTCTCCCTACTCCAGGTTTTTAAGGATGCTTTCCATAGAGCACAAGAGCTCTCAATCCCCAGGCACAAGAAATCAGGCAAGGAAAGGAGGAGACTGACATGGCTGAGTAGGAAACTGCTGGCCAGACTAAAAGAAAGGAAAGGAGAGCTGCACAGGCAGTGGAAGCAGGCACAGGAAGAGTGTGGGGACAATTTCTGGCTGTGTAGGAATGGGGTGCAGAAGGCATTTCAATTTATGGTTTAGCCATTTACTGGAGCTGGCCAGCATTTAGAGGGAGCAGAGAAATCCATGTGTGAGTTTGTGATACTGCAGAGAGCGTGTGTTGAATGCTATGGTATGGCAATTCATCTCCCTTTTTAAACCTAATTTATGGACAGATTGCACAGAAATATGCCTTAAAATTGTTATCATCTATTAATAGGCAGGCAATACTGATTTTGTCTCTATTCCAAAACAGGATTTAAACATAAGCTACAGAAATGTTCTTAATCATTCAGACTTTCTCCAAATATAAGTTGTGACTGATCTTTACTGGCATGCAAAATATTATAATTAACATACCGTAATAAAAATGGTACATTTTCCACCGTGGGAAATTGTTCTCTATTAATAAGCCAACCAAGTGAATATCTACTACATATTACCACCAGCATAATTCAAAAATAATGCACTCCAGGGAAATAGATGCTTGGATTCCACAGGTGCTGCTCTCTGGCACACTCTCAGTAGGGTTTTTGCTGTGTATCAGTAGAGAAGTGGTGTCAAAACCCCCCAATGTTTCTGCAGGCAGCTTGCTGGCCTGGGTCATATTTGTACACCATAACTGATTTTCTTCCTACCAGTGGAGAAAAGACAGGTCCATGCTTTATTCTGAGTACAGGTCTTCATCCACGAGATGGCACTCTGCTTGTCACTGCAGTGAGCTGGCACGGCAGAAAATGAACCCAGCTGTAGAACACTGAAAAATATTTATCGTCATCCTTCATTTAGTCAAATAAAATCTAATTTCTCATTGTTTTCATAGCTCTGTATTTTAGTTGTATAAGACTCACTTTATAAGGAGCTAAAAAAACCATTTTTCTTCAGTGTCAGTGCAGATACACTTACATATCCACATTTTTCCCAAAGCTATGCATTCACATTCATTGTTGATTGGGCACAATTTCCACTTAAAACCACTAATGTTACAGGCTGACTCAAAAGTTGCTGAAACCTCACAAAACTTTCAGCAGAGCTGGCAACTTGCACAGTTTGATAACAATCAGAGGCAGCTGGATGTCACATTAGTCTGGGTTGGAAGAAAAATATTTTGGGATTTATTATTGTTTTTCTATAAGGTGTGGGTATTAGAGAAGTCTCCTCAGGATCCTGCAGCTCTCTCAGGTCCCTGTGTGGCAGGGGCAGCTGTCCCAGTCACTGGGAATAGCAGCATAAATATAAACCAGGTTATGCAGCTCACATGCATTTAGTATAAACTGACTTTCAGACTTATGCTGATGTAATTCCTTTTTCACAATAGCTGTAAATTACATTTAACACCTTCAGTTGTACCCTAAACTTCCTCTGCATTTTCCCCTAAATATCCTGAGGAAAAGCCCTGCCTTGCCTAAGTTTAAGTTACAGCTATTCCCATCCACGGACTGAGATTTGTTCTCTGAAAGATTTTCAGCATCCATTTCCAGTTCAGTGGTTTTTCTGAGTCAAAAGTCAAATTTTCTTTCAAAGAACTGTTCTGATGCATGGTTTAAACAAATCCTTCTAACCGAGCATTGCTCCCTAATGGCTGAGATTATCACGAAGAGCAGGTTTTTTCCTGTGGAGATTTCAATTCCTTGAGGCTTTGTAGTTTGCTTCCTCCCACTCTGCTCCAACTTTGACTCCTGGAGTCCAGTGTCACACTGAGCTCTGTTTTAGCTTGTGGCAAGGGATATTTTTTAAAAATTTTTAGCCTGTTACATTTGTGTCTTCTAAAAGAAATGAGATGCAAAATTGGTTGGAAGAAAGAGTATGAGAACCTGACTTCAGCTGGGAGCTGGAAATCCCTCAACATTCTTGTTAGATTTTTTTCCAAATTTTCCTTCCATGCTAGTCTTCATAGGAACCAAGCAAGTATCCTATAAGAGCCCCTGTAATCCCAAACCTACCCTATTTTCCACAATAATAATAATAAAAAAAGAAAAAATATTGCTTTTTATATGTAGTAGATAACATTCTATTCTCTCCCTGGAGGGACTGTGGAAGTTTGCACTGGAGTAAAATATTTTGCATCTTTGCTTTTCTCAACATTTTTCTCTTCTGCTTACAGACAATTAGTAAGAGAAAATTCCTCCAAGCAGGTTGAATTCAAATGTTCTGTGCCTTGAAATCTCACTACACTCTCTGCTGAAAATGTTGTATATTCTACACTTGTGGCTTCCTTGTTTGCTTCTTGCTGCACAGATTTCCTGCAGTTCTGGTGGACTAGCTGTCAGAGGCACACACTTTGTTTGATATTTTAATTCTAATGAGGGTCTCAAAATTAGAACAAGCCCTTTATGGTGACAGTGAGTGATGACTCACCATACAAAAGAGTCTCCTAGACAGATAATTATTTAGGCATGTATTTCAGCAGATCATCCGTTAGGTGTCTCAGAGGAAGAGATTATTTTTTTTTTTTTATCAACAGGAAGACAAGACAGTGAGTTAAATTACCTTGTAGGCAATACTGACTCAGGAGGGGTAATAGGAAGTTATTTGAGAGCTACACATATGTCCTTCCTAAATCTGTCCCTTCATATTTAGCTTGTGGCATTTGGAGCTTGCTAATTGCCAAGATTTCCTTGAGCATTTATCTGTCTGACAATATCCACAAGGCCTGAATTATTTGTTGTTTAAGAGATGAATGGTGTCAGCAGTGACTGTGACCTGGCACTGTCACCCCAGACCCCACCTTGGGAAGAATCATGGTTCAAGGCTGCAGAGGGTGACCTGGCCTAGGCTGCCATCAGTCCTGGCTACAAACTCTGCTAACAAAGCACCTAAAGCAGATCTCAGCTGTATTTTTTATTTCTTTTTATTTGGAAAGGAAGTATCACAGGCTGAAGGAAACTCAGAATGCTTTCGAGGTCCTTGAAGAGACAGGCTTCAAATTGTTGCATTAAAATTGTAGCCTGAGCGACTTGACCATCCGAGTGACCTTATTGCATTCAGATGAGCTCTCTGTAACACTACCCAGGGCTTGGCTTTGCACAGGGAGTCAAACTTTATCTGCTGTGGGAGCCCTGAGCCCCACTCCCTGCAGCAGCACTCAGGGGTGTTTACCTGGGCAGGTACAGCCCAAAATCTGAGCAGGTAGAAATGTGTCTAGCACGAGGATTTGTCATCCAAAGCAAGCATTATGCATTTTTCAAATCCCTGATGAAAATTTCCTCTTTCCTCAGGATGCTAAGAAGTATTTTTCTCTTAAATCTTGTATCCATATTCTTACCTTTGTGTCTTTTCCCAGCATTAACCTTGCTAAAGAAGTCTTGTGTAGGTCAGATATCATATCTCAACCTCAGTTATAATTAAAATATTTATAATTGCTGCTGCATCAAGTTGCTGCATCAATTATTTCCCCTTGCCCCTGAACTTGTGCTGTGTCAGGTCCTGCACAGAGCATTTCCCTAGAGACCAGTGTTATGAAATGAGCCATTGAGAACAACCACAGGTTGCAACAGGAGAGAAGGAAAAATGGCAGCTAAAAGTGAAAAGAATCAACAACATTTTTCCTCTTCAGCTGACCTGAGCAAATGCTGCTGTCCTAACAAGAAGTCACTAGGTGGTTTTCAGGTGATATTTGTGGCATCCAGGGTAAAATATGGCTTTACAGCTGAAACATCACATTTTTTTATAATCAACCCTGGAGTTTCTGAGAATTACTACCCTGCTCTATATTTTATATTAATAAAGGCATAAACACTCCTCATAGGGAGTTAGACCCATTGGGTAGGGCTCTTCATCTTTGGAAAAATGACTCTACCCTTTTTAAAATAGGAAAATAATGGAGAATTTCATACAAATGTGAAAATTAATGGCATTCCCTTATGCAGTCTTTGATACAGACTCACTCTGTCTGGGTTAATTTGACTTAATTTTGAATGCTTGCTTGATCCTATATTTTCAATTCCATTATCTAGTATTCACATATTTTCCCAAGTATTTTTTTTTTATAACAAGGAGTCTTGCTTAGTCTAAAATAGCTCCATAAAACAGCTCATATTTCAAAATAAAAACACATTTCTTTTCAAAGACAATGCCAGTAACTGGAGCAATTATGTAACAGGCAATGCTATCACAGATAAAACTCAGGAGCTTCACTGCAGAAAATTCCCTTTGCACTGTGAGGTAGCAGAGAACCTTACTGATGTAGTGGTAATGGATGAGAAAAAGAGGAAGGAGGAAAAACATATGTAACAGTGCAGTCCCTAGCCAGAATGGTTAGATGGGTACAAATTCCACCTGTGGTGGTTTTGGTGAGCACACAAGTGCCCTGTGCATCCAATTCACAATTAAACAGATTTAAAATCTCAGGCTACTGCTTCTGTTAGGGGCCTGAGCAGCTCCCTGTCCAAGCCATAATGTCCTATTTCTTTATTTCTCCTACAAGAATTGAGTTACCTAGCTATGCACACTCTTGATTAATAAAACCAAACTACGACAAACAAACAAAAAACTTTTGTTCTTATGGAAGCAGCTTTTTCACACACTTTAAAAAACCCCAGTATATTACTGCTTTTCTGTTATTATTTGCATTGCAAAATATCAATACATATTTCTATTTCCCCCTCGGCCATGGATGTATTCTAGGGCTGGATTTAACTTCTGTGGAAAGTAATTTCCATTTTCTTTTATTTATGTAGTTTTATTTATGTACTTTTATTTATGTACTTTTAGTTGAGTACTTATGCTCAATGTGTACAGCCATGAATCTTCAGTTGCTATGGCTAAAAGCACCAAAGCACATTATCATTTGTCCATCTTCATGCTGGAGAAAGAAATGTAAACAGCCTTTTCCTCTAGGATTTAAACAATGAAAAAAGTTGCACAGAATTGCCATAAAGCATAAATCCAGAGTGAAAGTAGCAGCAATAACTACTACTTCCCTAATGTAATGATTTTCATATCCTCTTCAAAAGTGCTTGAAAACCCACAGGATTTGTCTGAATAGAGATGGGTTGACTGTTATGTGAGTTTAGTGCTTGATCCAGGCTGACTCTTAGTCATGATTCAAAAGAAATGGGATAATGGTCTGCTCGCCTAAAATCAGATGCATCATTTGGATGTTCAAATCTCTTCTTAAGAAGAACCCTTGAAAGGAGTCTTCAGTGTTAATAGCAGAATGAGATTATAAAGAGAAAAAATACCACATCACACAAAACCAACTATTTTTAGCAAGAGCAAAAACCTAAATACAGAAAGGCTGTTCTATATTTCCAGATTTGGAAATTGTTATCTAAATACAGAAACTGAGAATTTTTGTGAGTGAATTAAAAATGTCATTCCAGTTGGAAGGGACTTGCAATGACCATCTAGTCCAAGAGCCTGACCAGTCTGGGGCTGGCCAACAGCTAAGGCATGTTGTTAAGGGCATTTTCCAAATACCTCCTAAACACTGACAGCCTTGGGGCATCAACCACCTCTCTAGGAAGCTGTTCCAGTGTTCAAACACCACCCTCTCTGTACTGATGCCTTAAGTTTTAGTTTTCATGTATTTCAGGCTCTGTGCTGCCCAGGGTGCAGCTCTGAGCTCACAGGCAGGGTCACTCAGCTCTGCACACAGCAGGGACACAAAACAAATCCTTCT